>JANWGL010003191.1:0-14392 GCA_025200755.1 Ceratobasidium sp. C01 | reverse complement strand
CTGAACCCCAGGTATGTTGATAAACTTGGCTAGCGGCTTGGCTACTAGCGTTGCTCCTTGGATGAGGGTACGACGCCGTAGCGCGCTACCTTCGGGAATAGCGAGTGTTGTTGGCATCGTCATTGTGAAGTCTAATTCTATGTACGCTGCTAGACGGTCGATAGTGTTATGTCACGAGCAAGCGTGAACGCAGGATCACTTCAAGAAAAACAACCTGGAAGGGAATAGTAACGATGAGCAAGAGCTTGGTCAAACCCACTCTCTGCCAGACTGAGCGCCCGTCGCTAGCACTGCATTGCCGAACACGTCAGGTCCTCGTGGTCACCTTTTCAAATGTCTATCACTGAGCCGTGTTGCCTTACGTTCAGCTGGTATTTCAAGCTATTGCATGTCGAGTATTTCTCGCCCGCGTTTCTGAAGAAATGACCAAACAAACGAATCGTTTTCAATACTAAAATAACAGCGCATATATTCACCTCCGTGATCGTTTGTAAGCCCAACGCAATGAGTACCGACCGTAAAGGCATGCTAACCAGGGCCACAAAATAGTTAAGGACAGAATCCGAGTCTCAAGTCGACGGCTTTTATTCATTTCGGGTTGACTGAGGGTTTCAGCCGCCCATCGCTAGCTTTGCTTTGCTTTATTCCTTTTTATTCTCCCGCAGACACGGTGGTCACTTCGCGATAGTGGCAGGGTCGGGCTACTTATTCTGAAAGCAGATGTATAACTAGTTACCATGCTGTACAAATGGACCTTACCGAGACCTCACGCACCAATCCGGTGAGCACATGGGCGCATAGCTCAAATACATAAGGTATAATAAAATCAGACACAAGTTTTTAGCCGTCAGGACAACGGGTACTCAGTGCTAGTTACATCGCGAAAAGTTAAGCAGGCTTCGAAGTTCAAATATAAATGGTGAAAGGAGAGTCGGGTACTTGAATATCGGGGCCACCCCGAAGAAAGTGGCTGGCAGTCCAGTGCAAGACCGTCAATCCGACGAACACATCTAAGTAGCAAAGGATGGGCTAATGTGGGGGCTAAGAATTCCCAGCGCTTCCATGTGCTTGAGGATGGAGTCGATAGGGGTGGCATAGGTAACGTCCGTGGAGTCTGTGCAGCCGGCACCACCAGTGATGAGGCCCCCAGCATTTCCCAGACTATTGACGATGACGGAACCTGAATCTCCCTTGCTCGAGAAGGAGCCGGACTTAGAGTTGCGCGGTAAGATCGCCCGTTCCTTAGACGCCTTCTCGCCGTCGCGGCCATTGTCGGTACGGGCATAGGAGACCATGTTGTTGGCACGACCGACAGTTAGGCCAGTGGCGTTTCCACGTTTGAGCACCATCATGCAAGGTTCGCCATCCTTGCCGAGAGTAATCGGTTTACGCATCTCCGAGTCAGAAATGGTGCCCCTGATCCTCAAAAGCCGGTCCTCCGGGTACTCGAAGGACTTACGATCCGCCGGATAGGGGTACATCATATGAATGAACTCCCCGGGTGAGATGTAGGTACCAAGATCGATGACATTGCCGTTGAAATTGCTGGAGTTGACCTTGGAGGCATCGACCTCGACAAGAGCCCAGTCATGAGTGTATCCTTCGGTATCGAAATCGGTGGCTATGGGAGGGGATAGTACGACGTGGCCAAGAACGCGGCTCTCTGGGGTGGTCCACCGAGCCAAGATATCTTCGTGGAACGAATTGAAGTCCTCAATCAGCTCCTTTGCCTCCTGCAACTCGCGCCGTGCGGCGTTACGCTCCTTGTTTGCTGCTGCGTCGTTCCGCCCCTCGACCGCCCGAATACGGCGCTCGTGTGTGTCACAGCAAATGGTCTGCACTTCGACCTGCGCCTTTATCGAGTCGAAGTGTTTCTTGAGCGCAGCCTCCCCAAAGAGTAAAATATTATGACGGGGCTGATTGGGGTCCTGATGCGCATAGAGCTGGTTGTCGTCCCGACCGGGCTCGAACACAACGTGACGAGCAGTGAGGAAGAAAATCCGATTATTCTCGCCACCCTCGCCAATGAAAATCCCGCCAGTGCCTTCAATCCAAGGTGTACGTTCGGCGCAGATTGGGAGACCAAGAGTAGGTGTAAATGGTTCTTGGATGTTCACGGTGGAGTCCCAATAAGAAGAGGGAGCGAGGAGTGGCGGACCAGCCGAGCGGGTAACAATCGACTCGCGGATCTCGACCTCGACGTCAAAAATGTTGTAGGATTCCAGAACGCGGCGGCAGTTGGAGGCCACAATGACACCTTGGTCGCCTGAAAGGGTGGCAGGTGCCACTCCGATCCATAGTATGACGGGAGCCACCAAAGATACCCCTGCATCCCCAATGCGGACAACATCCGTGCTAGTCCACTTGACTTGCATAGACTCCAGGAGGGCGTGAATCCGGAAGGCTAGGTCATCTTCCCATACACCCACGATCGCATGGTTGCCTACGGGGCGGAGCTCCTTGGGTTGTAGGTATGCCTCTGGGGGGGTAGGCTCCTTCCACGGAGTAGTACCAGTCCGAGCAACCAACTTGGGCTTGGAGGGCAGACCGGCATAGTAGTGCAAGATCTCCTTCTCAAGCGGAGGAGACGACGGTGTATGGGGATCTTCCATTGTGGGAGCGGTGAGGGAATAGGTGTAAGGGATAAGAGTGAAGCTTCCTGTTTCTTAGCCTTTGCGGCGGTGATGTACTCAGAAATGGGGAGGGGGGGAAATGAAGAGGGCTCACTCGGAATACTCGAGTATATATACGAGGATAGGTAGCGGAGTTTTGCCCGGATGCTGTCGAAATCGGAGGGTCAGCAGGTCTGGGGTTGAAGGTTTCCCCGTTATCACGTGTTGCCGGCCGGCCGTGAACCAGTCAGATGTGGCCTGACCGCTGGGGCCATAGCATATATAGACAAGTCATGCCCAAAGGTGCACCATCAAATCATACTCTCGAGGCTCTGACTAGTCATTTATCATAACTGGCATGATCGGGGTCCGCCAAGACGAAAATACTTAGCCGTTCAGCACGAGCAGGCACACGGTCCGCTTCATTCCCCTATACTCGATGGTCGCTGCCATGCCGCCGCCGCACGCAAGTCGTACGGCCGAAAGGTTCACCCTAGACGCTAGCAGCCCGTTGTCTTTCTCTCACGCGACTTGGGATACTCGGAAGGCTTAGTCGAGATTTCTTCAACAGGTGTGACTTTACCGGAGCGTCCTACGCACCTCCACTAAGCCACATTCATTTTGATTCTAGAGAAAATGCTGGGATAATACAGGCGGTATCATAACGGAATCATCGAGGAGGGTTCCGAAGAGCACGTATGTCGTGCTAACCAGGGCCACAAAACACTTGAGAACACACTTGAGTCGACGCCTATTTATTCATTTCGGGTTGATTCCGGAGTTTCAGTCGTCTATCGTTTTCTTTGCTTTGTTTGGTCCTTTTCATTCTCCCGCAAACACAGAAGACGCTTTGCGACAGTGGTGGGGTCGGGAGATCTATTCTGAAAGCCGATGCATAACTAGCTACCATTTTATGCGAACAGACCACTAACTAGACTCGTAACAAGTAGACTTTACTAACGCCAAACGATTGACTCCCGAATCTCAACTTCAACATCGACAAGGTTGTACTTTTCCAAAATTTGACGGCATTTGAAGGCCACGATAACGCCTTGCTCGCCTGAGAGAGACCCGGGCAGTACCCCTCCAAACGATGACGGGGGCTGAATATTCCTCGGCGATTCCCATGCGGAGTAAATCTATGCTGGTCATCTTAACGTCCATAGAATCGAGGAGGCCGACAATCTCGGAAGATAGCTCGCCGTCCCACACCTTGTCAATAGCGTGGTTGCCGACGGGGCGAAGTTCCTTGGCCTGTGCCTCCGCCTCCTCCGGGCTGGTAGGCATCTTCCACTGAGTGGTACCAGTGCGAGCGACCAGCTTTGGCTTGGAGGGCAGGCCGTCGTAGTAGTGCTTGGCCTCCATCTCGGACGGGGGGAGCGGGGGAGCGGCCGAAGAGGTCTGCGGTGGAGGTGTATCTCCCATGGTGCGGAAAACAAAGAGGTGGATGGCGTGAGAGGAAGTGTCGAAGGTCGCGGAGGTTGCACCGAAGGAAAAACAAAAAAGACACGGTCTACACAAGGGGTCAGAGAGAAACCAAGGGGGAATGAAAGAAACAAGCATACCTTGGTAGGGAAAGAAATACGCTGAGGGGCAGAACGATACGAGACCTAAGTCGTGGGGGTTAGGCTAACAAACAAATAATCACGGCCTCAGCAGCGATAGGAAACAAGCTCATATAGACAGTGTAGCTACCTAAGAAGAAATAGCAAGCACGGTCTATACTATGTCAGAGAGAAGGATGCGCAAACGATGAACAGGCAAGCCTACCTCAACGGGGGAAGAAATAGGCTGAGGGGCAGAACGAGAGTCATTTAGCACTATATATACGAGAAAAGAGGCCCTGGAGGCAGAGGGCGCGGGTACAAACAAAGCGCGTCACGAGTCAAGAGAAATAGGAGATGTGTGAGAATATAGCACGTGACCTATGATGAGCCCCGATGTGTGACTAATCGTCATTTGACATGATTCTATCGAGATCCACCAGCAGGAAAATATGCGGCCCGCCTCCGTCCGGCACGAAGGCGTCTATCGTGATCCGTTCCTTTCTCTTGTGCTTGACGGCCACCGCCAAATAGTACCACCGGACTCTGGGCACACGACCGAAAGACATATCTTGAATACTCGGGACTCATTTTCTTTCTTGCTTGAATTGGGTCACACGACTTGAAACGCTTCTCTGGCGAGTGTACGAAATTACGAAGGTGTTCTACACGCTTGTCAAGTAATTGAGAGGATTTCATTTTTGATTCGTGGTGGGTTCTGGGATAGTACAGGCGACACATAACGGGATCATCAAAAAAGGTTCTCGGGAACACGCACACCACTTTTCGGCATTTCGCCGAGCTCTGTTTCTTGCCACAACCACCCCTCATCATGCCCCCCTCCACTACCGAACGGCATATCTTCATACCCGCTCCTTCACCCGCCGAAGAAGAACAAACACAACGGCCTAATGCCTTACGGGACTTCTACAAACGGAATGAAGGGCTCTTCATCATCGCCGCCAGCCAATTTTTCTTTAGTCTTATGAATCTGAGTGTGAAGGTTTTAACAGTGCTTGATAAGCCTGTGCCGACATTTGAGGTAGGTTTTTATTTTTATCTTTCTTGATCAGGGATTGATGTGTGTGCTTGGGGGTAGTTGGTTGCTGTTCGAATGGCGATCACGTATATATGCTGTCAGGTCTATATGTAAGCCCTATATCTTAAGTGTTGAGGGAATGTGATAGTGACGAATGGTGGGTGTAGGTTTGCTTCAGGCGTGCCAGATCCTATTTTTGGCCCCAAAGGTATCAGGATGTGGCTCGTTATCCGGGGTGTCGTCGGGTATGTCCCCCGCCTTTCCCCCGCACTGTCTCTTCTAATATTACACACAGATTCTTCGGCCTGTTCGGCTTGTACTACTCTCTCCAGTACATGTCCCTCTCCGATGCGACAGTCCTCACTTTCCTCGCTCCGACCGTGACCGCCGCACTCGGCTTCCTTTTCTTACATGAAGCCGTATCGTGGAAACAAGCTGTGGCCGGCCGTGCGTCTCCCATCGTTACTTCCATTTCTTGAGAGTGAGAGACTAACGATTATATAGTGACGTCTCTGCTTGGAGTGATCCTAATCGCAAAGCCTACGTTTTTGTTTGGACATCAGAAGACGGATGTGGGAGCTGGAGCTGGTGGGCCGGAGGTTACGGAAGCGCAGAGGATGGCAGCTGTTGGGTGAGCCTCGCCGCCTCCCCTCTCAACTAGAACGTGTGACTGACTATCCGGAAATGAACAACAGAGTGGCGCTAATCGGTGTCCTCGGAGCCTCAGGCGCATGTACGTATCTCCTCCCAGTCCTCCAAACTCTTCAAGCTAACCTCGATTTGGTGAAGACATCTCCGTGCGAGTCATTGGCAAACGCGCCCACCCAATGCACACCATGTCCTACTTCTCCCTCTGGTGTGTAGTCGTCGCCACAATCGGAACATTCACGACCCATGCCGAATGGGTCCTCCCGACGCGATGGTCATGGTTGGGGATGCTCATTATCATTGGGCTGTTTGGGTTCTTGGCACAGGTGCGTCTCGCTTCTCTCATATCCCTATTCCTCCCCTTCCTGCCCTCGTTTCAATTCGGAGAGATCATAAACTAATATACGAATTGGGGTGTAGCTATTATTAACTCTCGGTCTCCAACGCGAAACAGCTTCCCGCGGCTCGCTCGCGCTTTACGTCCAAATCGTCTTCTCCCTCATCTTTGAACGACTTGCATTCAACGCCACTCCATCCGCGCTAAGCGTCGTGGGAACATGTATCATCATGGGGAGCGCGATATACGTCGCTGTGCGTCCCTTCTTTTTACTTGTTTGCTGGTTGAATGCTGATTCGTTTATTTGTAGTTGAATAAACCGGATACGAAGACCTCTGCACCGGCTAACACTGAATCTACGGCCATGTGGGATCTTGCACCCGCTACAGAGGAGGGTCGCGGCCTATTAGAGGGTGACGAGCGAAAAGAGGGCGAGGCGGATGAAAGTGAAGGCGTGGAAAAGCCGCATGTGGGGGGAGAACGGGAGCGGGAACGACCATAAAGAGTGAATGAATGAATTGTAGGGATATCGGGAAGGGGTAAAATAGGGTCGGGATATGTAAAACGACCTTGTCTAGACCGTGTAGATTTTGTTTGTTGGCCGGTTGTAGCCATACTTACCACATTGTATCGGATCTCACATTATATATTCTTAGTCAAGTACAGTACCTCCCACGCGAGAACAAAGTTTAGCCGTCCCGAGGCACCTATCGGAACGAAGGAGGCACACGGTCTAGGTCAAGCACACGGACGAAGGTTAACCGGGCTCGGGACGCTCATCTCATCGAAATGAACGAAGCGCGCTCTAGGAACAATTCAGACTCTTATCAAGCAAGAATCGAATTACCAGCCTGTAGTAATCTACTGTATGTAATTGAAAAACCCACAAACAATCAAGAAAAGAGTCCGAGATAGGAGATAGGAGCAACGAAAAAATAGAGGATACACTATAGACTCTACATCGAATTACTCTACTTCTCGATTAGTCCTGGTTATCTATACCTCTCCTCTCTTTACACACAAACTCTACTTCACAACGCGTGGGACGAGACATCTTTTACTCCTTCTCCTTGGTCGAGACGGGCTCGTAAGCTGTCTTGGACATGGGCAAGCTCTCTCGGCGTTCGCGCTCCATGACTTCCTGGTTCTTGATCCAGGTGTAGTAGATCGAGCCGAAGAGGATAAGAGCAATCGAAGTCGCACGGCCGCTACATTTCGCAACCATTCAGCTCGTGTCTTCTAACGAGAGGACTGAAGGAGAAAATACCAACCTAGAAATAACGTCGCTGAAAAACCAAACTCCCAAAATCGACTGCAAAACACCTTTCACAGCGCTCGACACCATATGCGTAATCGGGGACGTCTACCCAACACCCAAAGAAATAATAAATTAACCCATTAAAACACATCTAAACTACCAAACACAACGCAGCGTCGATTCCACTCACGACTTTGATGCTCATAAACCCAGCAATGTTAATCAAGAATCCGAAGAGACCGGTGATGACTGAGCCGTAGACGAAGGTGTCGAAGGCGTTCATTCCGGTTGAGGTGGAGGGAGCGGAGGGGGAGAAGAGGAGCTCCATGACGTCTGGGCCTTCGCCAGCGAGGACGATGAGCGGGGCGAGGGCGACTGCGCTCAGGAGGTTGTTGTACCATGCTAGGTCGACGGCTGAGTTTCCTACGACTGGGAGGCAGGACTTGATAACGACGGCGAGGAGGGCGGTCGTAAAGCTCGAGAGCACACCGAAGAACACGCCGATTAGCGAAGGCGGGACGGCGGATGTGACGGAGGAGCCAGAGGAAGCACGGTCGAGGAGAACGCCAACGAAGAAACCCGCGGTAACAAGCGCGCAGGCGAATAGGACTTTGACGGAGGGTCGGGTGTGGATGAGAAGAGCCGAAGTCGCGACCGTGATAGGTAGAACGAGCCCGCGAGCGATCTGGTAGAAAGAAGCATCGACATATTTCAGGCAATAATTGTTGAAGCTGCGGATTATTTGAATTAGGCTGGTGGCTGAAATGACAGAAGGGGGAGGAGGGGTTACCTGAGACCAAGGACGTTGCAAGCGATGAGGGGCGCGAGGCCACGAACGATGTGCATGTCGAGCGCGCGAGGTAGCTTGAGGAAGCCAAAGATATGGCATGCCAGGAAAAGCACGCATGCAATGATGAGTTGGACGAGCAGGAAGAACAATGGAGTTTTCGTTCCGTTCAAGACCCATTTGTTACTACAGACAAATTAGTAGGCGTTTTTGACAGCGGAATGACAACATACGCGACGACCATCTGTGGAAATGATCAGCATGAGCCGCGAGCAAGAGAGAAAAAAAGACGTACAGCAATGGCTGCAACCAGGTAAAAAACGACGGTCCCGGCCTGTGCTGCGGTTAGTAGGATACGCGGCAGAGCGACGAGCGACGCACCACTTTGACGCGCGACGCGGGCTTTTCATTAGCTGTGTCTGTAGGCATTGTGCTAGGAGAGGTTAGAGACAGCGAGCAGACGGCCAGAGACGACTCACTAAAGGAAAGTGAGGAACAGAGAGAAAAAGAACGATCGAGGAAGAGATAACGCCCAGAGACGCACACCTTAAACTAAATTGACTTCAGGCGGCTGTACCCTGACCGCAACACACGTAATCAGGGCTCGGCGCTAACAGCAGCTTCAGCACGTGACTGTAAGAGCAGCCACCATGCCTCAGCACTCGGTGAGTTTCTAGCCACCCTGCTAGCCACTGTGTGTACTGATTAGAGTAGGAAGATGAAGTGATCAAGTCGCTGACGACGGGAGAAGTCAGCACTGGCTCACTCGGCGCGTTCAGTGCTCTTGGCCTCGACTTTAGCGGTGGACTCGGACTCTCCCTTGGCGACCCAAGCTCGTCCTTCAACCCCGCATGGGCGTACGAAGATGGCGCTGTTGGAACAGGCGAAGGAGATGACTGGGAAGATACTGTGGACGCTGAGATGGATGGCGCGGACGACGATGTGAAGGAAGAGGCACCTAGTCCTGGTTTGTTTTCCCCCGTCGCGCCTCGTCGTCGACTTGTCAAAAAGACGCGTACGATCGTCATTCCCCGAAAACCGAATGTGCGAGAACTCTTCCCGGCATTTAACCCTAGTCGAGCATGCGACTTCACGGAGCTGTTTCGTGGGCGTGTGGCGGCCAAGTCACGTATCAACAAGGCGCGCATGTTTCGCTGTGAGTAACGCTGCATGTGTGTTTATTAGGCTCGTACTTATTTTTTGCGACTTTAGCCGAGGTTGTGCAGCCTACAAAGCGACCTCGTACTGCGAACATTTCATTAGCTCAGTTTGCTTCACCCGAAACTCGGGCAGAGATGGGCCAGCCAGTTGATCCGGCCTCCAAATCGAGTACAGATGATACCCTTCGCAAAGTCTTAGCTGTACGTATTACTCTACTTCCTTGCATTTTCTCACTCACATCCCTTTAGTCAAATTCTGGAAATATACCCATGCCACTCACCGACCGGAGCTTTGATCCCAT
Organism: Ceratobasidium sp. C01; assembly: GCA_025200755.1. NCBI lineage: Eukaryota > Fungi > Basidiomycota > Agaricomycetes > Cantharellales > Ceratobasidiaceae > Ceratobasidium > Ceratobasidium sp. C01. The sequence goes on along the minus strand of JANWGL010003191.1, from coordinate 4,705 downwards.
CGTCCTGGATGACTGGGAAGACCAAATCATATACGACCGCGATACGTATGTCCTTTTCCTAACCCCACTAGTCAATCTCTAATAACTTGCCCTCACCAACAGCGTCTCCAAGCCCCTCGCACCCCGCCCACACCCAACAGCTCCTCTAAACCCTTTTCTCTCCCCCGCTGGACCCGAATACGACTGGGACGCCTCCATCCTCTGGAATCGCTCATCCAAACTCGTCCCTCCACCCACCGCAATCGACGACACGATCCCACCTCCCCTCTCCCTCACTACCACAAACCAAAACGCCAACGCCACAGTAGCGGGAGGCGCAGAAGCCAGACCGAAGAAACGTACACGGGCGGACGCGCCTGCTACGGGTGCTGGTGGGGCAGGAGGCGCGGTGGGAGGTGGGAAGGATCGGTATAATTTGAGTAATGATCATTGGTATGAGGTGTCGAGGGAGCGACAGAGGGTTAGGCAGACGTTTGGGAATTTGGTGGTGCAGCATGCGTATCCTGCTATGAAGCTGCAATTGCCTTTCGTAAGTCCTCCCCTTCCTAAACCTCTCTACCTTTCTCCATTGTATCACCTTACTGACGTTTGTGCGACGGGACTAGTATAAAACTCGTCTAACCAAACAAGAAGCCCGCGCCTTCCACCGTCCCGCCCTCCAAATCCCCGCCAACATCGAATTCAGATTCACCCGCGTCCGCAACCTCAAAAAGAAAAAAGACAAGTCTGGAAGACGCGTTGTACCTGATATTTTGAAGAAGACGGGAGATCTGACGTTGAAAGATAACTCGGCGTTTGTTTTGTGGGAGTATGCGGTGCGTTTGGGGTTTGTTAGTTTTGGAAAGCCGACGTGGCTGATTTAGGGATTGGGGGAATGTAGGAAGAGCACCCGCCTGTGGTTTCGAATTTTGGGATGGGGAGTGTGTTGGTTAATTATTATAGGAAGAAGGATGAGAAGGATGATTATGTTCCAAAGGTACGTCCCCCTTCTCCTTCCTCTGTTTCGACTATTCACACCGTTTGATTATAGCAAGACCTTGGCGAGCCATTCGTTCTTGAACCCAATGATGAATCTCCCTTCTTCAAATACGGCTCGATCCAGCAGGGCCAGACGATCCCCGCGATGTATAACAACCTAGTTCGCGCGCCTCTGTTTAAGCATGCGCCGTCACCCACGGATTTCTTGGTCATCAAGTGAGTAAACCCCTCTTGGATGACCCAGCCAAATCTCTAATTGCCCGATTGCAGGAGCACAACTCGCGGCGAATCCAAATACTACATTCGCGAAATCAAACACCTCTTCGTTGCAGGTCAGACCTTCCCAGTCGTTGAAGTTCCTGGCCCGCACTCGCGCAAGATCACGCACACGATCAAACAGCGACTTATTATCATTGCATGCAAGCTGCTGGCGAAGAGTAAACATGAGCGGTTGAAGATTTCGAGGTTGATGAAGTATTTCCCTGATCAGAATGAGTTGCAGATGAGGCAGCGGTTGAAGGTACGTCCCTCGTATTTTGGGCAGGGCAGAGAGTTGAGGTTGGGGGTTTGGTAAAGGCCTATCTACAAGATTTCATGGAGTATCATCGTCGAGGCGAACATCAGACTTTCTGGCGGCTCAAAACAAGCTTTGCTCGGCCCTCCCCAGCTGACATGCTCAAAATGGTCGAACCCGAACACGTCGTGCTATCCGAATCGATGCTCGTCGGTCAACGACATCTCCTCGACGCTGGATATGGAAAGTCCGAAGCAGATATGGACGTCAAGGACGGCGACGAGGGAAAGCTGGATACGGAGCAACAGCTCGCGCCATGGATTACGACTAAGAACTTTATTCACGCGACGCAGGGCAAGGCGATGTTAAAGTTACATGGAGAGGGTGATCCTACTGGACGAGGGGAAGGATTTAGTTTTATTAGGGTGTCGATGAAGGAGATTTTTGTTCCTGCTGGGGAGGATCCAGAGGAGCTCAACGGTGCGCCTTCATCGCTCTGTTCTTTTTTAGGGCTGCGGCTGATAGCGAGAGGTGCTTTTCGGTGTAGCGGAAGCCAACAGCCGGCCCAAGAATCAGCACAGATATAACGTCGCCCAACAACAACAAGTCTACAAATCCGAAATCGAGCGTATCTGGCGCGCTCAGTTCCGTTCTTTAAGCAACAAGACTCCGCCCGAGCTGACTGTGGAAGAAGCGCTTGCGCCTATGTATAAGCAGCCTCGAGAGAGTGCTGGGTTAGGTGCAGCTGGGGCGGGGGCTGCGCATGGGAGTGCGAAGACGGGGGGAACCAAGTCGCGGCATTCGTCGTTGGGCGCGTTTAGTCGAGGTTCGTCGGTTGATCGGGATCAGGGAGAGGGGAAGAATGGGACGAGGGTGTTGAGGATTCGTAGACAGGCGGTGAGTTCTCTATTGCTCTGGTTCTACGTTTAAGCTGGTTATTGATGGTAGTGCGGATAGGCGGACGGATCATGGTCCACCGAGATTGTGCGGAACGACAATGTGATTTCGGCGTACGTAGCACGGAGGATGGAGATTGAAGAAGAGAATATGCGGGCGGAAGATTATGTTCCTACTGGAGATGTGGCGAAGGATCAACGCATGAAAGCGAAGTATGTCCATTTTCCGCTTCACGCTGCAACAGCGCTAATTATTGATACGTGTCTAGGCTTTTGGAGCAATTGAACAAGATGAAGAAAAACCAAGAGCGACGACTGAACCGGAAAAACGCGAAAGCGATCGAGAATGGTCAAGCACCTATGCCGATGCCCGCTACTGCTGGTACACCAGACGCCCCAGGACGAGAGCGTCGCTGCGGTAACTGTGGTCAACTCGGACACATGAGTATGTTCCTTGTCATTCGCTCCTGCTCCTCAACTAATAACCCAACCTAGAAACCAATCGCAAATGCCCTCGCTGGGCCGAATTCAATCAGCCAAGCGCAGCTGGCGCAGGTTCTCCCGCTCCGCAAGCTGGGAGCCCACCTTACATGGGCGGCGCCTCAGGTTCCCCCAACAATTCCACGCTCGGTCTACCAGGTCCAAGTCGACAGCCGTCATCATACTTCCCGGCTACAGCTACATCCCCACTTGCTACTAGTCCGCCGATTACAGCGGACGAACCAGACGAGTACTCGGGTCGGACATTCAGCCCACCTGCGTCAGGCGGGGCCGGTTCGAGTGGGTTCAAGCTAAAGCTGCCGAGGCAGGGTGCTTAGTCTTGGACGTTTTACTGCGCTTTCCTATTGTATATTTAGTTAGGCTTATAATCAGGTGTAGTTGCTATGTACTTAGCTATGTTACCCTAGGGAGGTCGTTAGGATACAGTTCATTTTGCGTCGCTTCTCCAAACTAGTTTGGCATGACTGGCGGGAACTCATAGGTTTGGATGTATTAATATGCACGCTCATGAGTGGCGCTCTATCCCGCGAACTGTGGGATCTGACTGGTTCTGATTTAGTTGGATTTCAATGTTTGAGTGTACCAGTTTCAGTGTATGCTCAAATGTATTAGTCATCCCCGAGGCATTCGTGGCACCGAAGCAGCTTGACGAAGAGCGAAGCCACCACCATACCCTGTAATGCGAATCGTTCCTCGAAACTTGTATCTCAGTGACCAAAACTAAATCTTTGCTATCTTGCTATCTTGTCTTGAATTGATTGTATCCTAGGTTTCGAACTTCGCTAGTTTTTACTTAGGGAATTCTGCAGAACCATGGATTCTATTAAGTTCATAAACACTCTCCCCGAAGAACTCGTCACAAAAATACTCTTATACTGCCACTATGCCGATATTCTACGCTTTTCTATGGTTAGTGAACCCCTTGTGCCCCTGACCTAGGTTCCAATAATGCCCTACGACTAGACATGCAACGCGTATTATAAGTCCGTCGCTAGGTCGAGCGTACTTCAACTTCAGATCGAGCTCCAGTCAAACGGGTTCCAGCTCTCAAAGAACCCTCATCGAGAAGGCGCAGAGAACGCGGCTGCCAAATTACTAGAAGAGTTCAAGCGCTACAGAGATGGTATGTTTCGCTCGAAAAGTAAACTTCTTAGCAATCTTACCCCAATCATCACTCAGGCTGGCTCTATCTAAAATTTGGGGAACCCATGCCATTACCACAAGTAGGCGAAGACATGAGACTCTACGAGCTGGGACAAGGTTACTATGCCGCAGCGCTGTCGAGTACACAGGATTTGCCTGGGATCGTCAAGCTCGTCAACTTGAACAACGGGTCCACTCGGTTGCTGAGTCTCGGATTGCAGTTTAGCGAGTTCCAAATTGACCCGAGTCAAGGATTGATGGTTCTCGTAGCGCTGGATGACCATATGTAAGCCTATGTCGTCATTCCCAGAAACACTTACTATATACACATATATACGTTTTATCTCAGCTCCAGAATATCCAGTATACACCTTCGCAGTTTCGATAGGGGAAATAGGCACGACGAAGCGCGTTACCCTGACTGGAAAGTTAAACTTCCCTTCTACGTACACCAACGTTATACCGGCATCTTCGTCGAGATCATGGACGACCTTCTCGCAGTCAAATATGTCTCGTACGAGAGAAACTTCTCAGAGATCTTGATCTGGAACTGGAAACTTGGGACTCTACTCAACCGAATACAATGTTCCGCTGCATCTTCCACCTTTGGCTTCCTTACTCCCGACCGCCTGATGCTCTTCCATTCCAACCCCATACAAGAGGATTCAGCCGT
>JANWGL010003189.1:0-10903 GCA_025200755.1 Ceratobasidium sp. C01 | reverse complement strand
CGGCTTTCTTGGCTACAGGAACGCGCACGGGAACAGGTGTAGGAGGGATCACTACAGTCGTCAAAGCCGAAGGGGGAGGAGCCACAGAAGCTGAGGTAACAGAAGCGGGCGGTTTCGCGGGGAGTGAAGGTGGCGGTGGGCGAATCTGGACCGGCACGTTGGCTGGAGTTGCCGGCTGCGCTTGACCTTTAGACTTGTTTTTCTTTTTCCGCGTAGGGGTTGGTTGAACGGGAGCTGAGATGGAGGTAGGGAGGATAGGACCAGTCACCAGCGCTGCAGCTGAGCCATCGACCATCTCCTCGTCGACCGGCGCGGCAGGGTCACCAGCCAAATCATACAGAGTCACCTCTTCTTCTTTCACCTTGCGTGAAACCGGAGCCGCCTGAGCTGCCTGACGAAGCTTTTTTGGTATTGGAGCTATTTTCCTGGCAGGACCCAGGCTAGGACTCGGATGCTCGGCCTTGATCTTGACGTTTGCGGGCGTGCTCGACACAGGTTGTTGCTTCACGGCGGGGGGCGGAGCCGGTGTGATAGGTTTAGCCGAAACCGCAGTCCCCGGTAAAACTTGAGGTGTGGTATTCGTCGTCTGCGTTTGAGGTTGAGGAACGGGAGCTCGGGAGGCAGCTGTAATGAGATCTTGGGGCGGAGGAGGTACAGCCTTAGCGGTGGTGGTAGCAGCTTTGCTCTGAGCACGTTGCGGCTGAGGCGCCGGGGCCATCGGCTTTGGTGGTGGGATCGGAGACTTCTTTTGCGACGCTTGCGTCGCCGGTGGAGGCTGAGAGACCGGCGGAGTTCGAGGGGCCGGTGCTTGAGCCTGGGCGCCACCAGTTCCCACATTGGCAACAGGAGGGGTGCCGACCTGAGGGGTTATTTGAGGAGTGGAATTAGACCTCTCCCGACTTGCAGCATCATGACTGAAAGCGCATGCGCTCCCTCGTTTACACCCGCTCGAAAAAAAGAACGTGCAGCGCGGAAGCACGTGTTGGTCGGCACTGGAAAGCGGGCGTGCAGGAAGTGAGGTGGCACTCGGCGAGATGGTCGTGGGCAGGTAGCTGGCGAGAGTAAGAGGCTTCATCAGAGGACCTTGGTGCAAGTCTCGACACATCTCTTTTCGAACACACACACGGCCAGGCGGTCGGTTATGGAATCGGCAAATCCGACGCTCCGGCTCGGCAGATGGCTGGCCGCTGGCCTGCGGCCCAGGGGTAGAAGAAGCGGGGGTTTGCGAGCCGGAGTGAGAGGGTTGGGGCGTGTTCGCCGACGATGTGCCGTTCGGAGTGGGGACCGTTTGAGCGATGACTGGGTTGGACGGCGCAGAAAGCTCGACAGGGACTGCTTTGGCTACGGGGGCGCGGTCGACCTGTGCCCTGTAAGGTGGAGGCACACCAAGACGACCAAGTCCAGCCTCGGCGGATCCCCGGCGGCTTGAAGCAGCAGAAGGCGCGGTATTGCCTTTCTGACTTGCGAGATCGTCCATAGCGTCAAACTTGCGCTTCGGAGTAGTATTCCGTTCAACTGACCCGACCTGCTCATCATTAGCAAGAGGCACGGTGGGACTAGCCTGAGCAGCATTGGGCGCGCTCGATTTCGGCGTTAGCACCTCGCCTGCAGGAGATAGACGGTTGGGACTGAGCCGCTGGGTGGGCAGGTTCGTCGCCAGAGGCGTCTCTATCCGAGCAGGGGTGGGGGCGATTGAATCGAGCGGCTTGACAGGAGGCGGGGTTGGACTAGGCAGCGAAGTAGCACGAGTACCAGGGGCGTTCGAGTTGGATTGGGGAGATTGGACGAGCGTCAGGTCGACAATGATGCTCTCCCAAGTCTTAGGAACATCGTCATAGACGTGAAGCTCGGCGTCAGAAGAATCGGAATTGTAACCGGCATTCGACGCAACCGGAGGGGCTAGAGCGGGTGACGAAGTCTCGGCGGTAGCCAGACCAGGAGAGGCGGAATTCGTAGTAGGCGCCAGGGGACTTGGCTCCGCGGGTACGATCGAAGCGGATGTGGCGGGAAACAAGTCGGGAGTAGGACGGGGAATATTCTTGCGAACTTGCTCCCATTCAGAGCGTTCGCGCTCGCTCTCCAACTCAAGTATAGCCAGGGGGTCGAGTCTCGGAGATCTAGGTGGCGCACGAGGGAGATGGGAGAATAAACTCGGGGTAACGTAAAGTGGGTGGCCGTCGCCAATACGGAAAACAGGAGAACGAGGATATGGAAGACCCAGAGGCGGCGCCACGAGATAATGATCGGCGGATAGGGTGCGGTACGATTCTGGAATACGGGGTATGAGGTTGGCTTGACGGACGGAAGTTATTTCGACATCGTCTGTATCAATATGTTCGTCGACCTCCATGGCTGAGACAGAGGTTGATGAAATTGGGTTGGATGCAGGTGTAACCTCTGATTGATTTGAACCAGTGGCTTCCGGGACAATCGCATTGTCCTGATCGGCGGGCACACTGGGATCAGAAACCAACAAAGAGTTTGCGGCAGTGTCCGTCTCCAGAATCGGCGATGTGCTTTCGGAATCCAATGGGATAAAATCATCTGAAAATATTTCTGGAGATGCTGGTGGCGGGTCGGGTAGGGAAGACATATTGAGACGCGAGAAAAGAGAAGGTTTTGCCATAGGGATTTGCTCGAATGAAAAATCGTCGAAAGATGGGGGAAGAGTGATTTTGCCCGGCTCTGCAGCTGGAGGCATGTCGTGGCCGTCGCAACGAAACTAAATTGTTTCTAGGGCACCTTGAAAACGTGTCGTGGCTTATCCGTGGTGGAGCTCGGGGGAGTCGAGAAAGTGAGCCGAGATTTCAAATCCCTTTCCGAGCGCTTTGTGATTGTTTTTCGCCCGCACGGACCACGGCGCTTAGGGGGTAACGGCCGGGTGATGAAGGGCGACCACAACACAGTGTAAGGATCTAAGACTTCGTACGTATTGAGACAACAGTAAACGAGCGTAAATGAAAATTAGAGTCAAACCCAATAAAGACTGTGCCCTATAACCCAAGACACGCGCAACGAGAAACAACAACGACCAAAGCAAAAGATGAACAGCAAAAAAGCATAGGTCTAAAGATGAGAATACCCAAAATGTACTAAAGCGAAATGGTCAAGTTAATTGTGATTAGGGTCATCCCACGGAGTAACTTCGGACGGCTGAGAATCCCTCTTCGGGCCCAGATTCTCGAGTCGATACTCGCCACCTCGGCTCTCTTCGTCCTGAGGGATTTTGAAACCCACAGAATCAATCGAGTGGCCATCATCACTGGGCGGTCGTTTCGCGCGAATCGCTCCAGGGGCCGCCCCTGACGCGACACTCGTCTGCGAATGGTGATACAGGTCTGGTTGGATATGCTGGCTAGCCGTATCCCGCACGACATCAAACGTAGTTTCGATCTGAATCGTATCGCCTCTTCTTGGTGCGGTATTCATATAATAAGCACTTGTAGTCTAAAATGCCAAATTTATGTGAAGCGCTCGGTCTTTCAGTTAATTTTACGCACCTGAAGATGTTGGCTCTTTGTTGATTTGGTCGACTTGAGTGTCCTAGAGGCGAACTGCATGCTAGCATCCTCAGCGGAAGTGGGGTTCTCCCGACGCAAGTTGATCCTCCTGTTAGAAGAGCTTAGTGTTATAGGGCAGTACGAACCGGAGAACGGCTTACGCGTTGAGGGTATGCAGCAAACTAATCCCGTAGAACTTGGCCTGAACGCAAATAAAGGGGATCGCGACAAAGCTATCGTACTACAGCAACGTTTCAGCATATAACCTAGTCGGTTTAGCGCCAAATTTACCTTAATAGAGTACTCAATCGCCAACCCAATGGCAATTAACGTAGGGGGCAACTGAGACTCGAAAGTAATGCGAACAAGTCTAGTCAACACGTCGTCGGTGGACTTCCATCCCGTTCGTTTCGTGATCAAGAAATATAGAACTGAAGATGTCCCAGTTAGTAAGCACGCATACATCCACTCTATATCAAAAAATCACGCACTAATGACGGTAATCGTAAGGTCGGCACCTACAGTGCTGAATAGCCAAATATATGCGGGCACTTTGACGTCGCCAGCATGCAAGACGGATCCGAACTCGGTGAACAGAATCTTGACAGCAAGGCCGCCACCAAAGGCAGTGAGCGCGAACATTCCAATGACGATCAAAACTGGAAGGCTGTTGTTAACCAACTGTAATTGCGCGTCAGTTCTACCGCAAAAGTGATTCGCGAAGTCAGGGCTCACCCGCCATGCCCGGACGGCGAAAAAGCCCTGAACGACGATGACCGTTGCTGAATCCAAGACGTAGAACCAAGAAAGCTAAGTCCGCGGGAATCAGAGAGAGATCCGACGGAGACAAGAATTAGGCATACATATTTCACCGACAAGAACAACCCCTAGTTGATATGAAATGTGATGCGTAAATAATGTGTTTTAGGCTGAAAATAATGAAATGTCTCACATAGCTTCCGAAATTGAGCACGAAAAGGTCGTATATCCACGCCCAAGTATAGCACGTGATTGCACTATAATGCTACGATCACTAACGACCAGGTGACTATAGTAAAAAGGTACTTACACGTTCATGAGAAGAACATACAACACCATTATCTTTATCCACGACGCGTCGAACTGTCCGAGATTCTTATACACCCCGCACTGCATAATGAGAATGCCCGCCAGCACCGCATCGAGACCCATCGCGATGATAAATGGCTAAAAGGACCAAGTTAAACGCCGGTTCTTAAGACCAACATATAGATACGTACGCCTAGGTTTAGCGACTTATTTGCGGATAAAACTGGAGCTGCAATGGCGTCCAGTTCAGCCAGTGTTGGTGCGCCCATCTCGCGACTAGGGGGAACGTCAAGACGCGGGGCGTCAAAGGGAGGGGGGCGGGTGGGGTCGTCAGCAAGGGCACAGGTGTTACCGTATATAAAGGTTTCCCCGGGCGTTGCGTATGCGGTACAGCACACAATAGGCGCAAACATAAAACTAGGGATTTGGACGAAATTGAAGTTCAGGGAACGAAGTATGCGGGTGAAAGTACAATACGGCCAAAACGACAGCGCTTGACTAAGTTTGATGACAATTTGAAGATCAGACTCAAAAACAATACTCTTCGGATGCTTCAGGAGTGCAGCTAAGCCGCTTCAACGTTAAGAATGACAGAGAGGGGGATACCGGGTGTCCTAAATGTCAAAACGACCGAGCACGACATAAAAAAGAGTTGTTTGCAACTGCACAGTAAACGTTTGCCGGTATGGAACGGGGTATGCAATAAGAACGTACCCGGGGGGCGGGTTGCTATTTCACCGCCAAGTCAGTCTAGGAACGATTTCGGGTGATGTTCTGCGCCTGTGGATCATACCAGGTGATCGGCGAGGGTAGACTCCTGGATAGATCTCCGAGGGGCGCCTCTATGTCTCAGATTAATCGGAGCACTACTGTATTGGAGCGGAGGTATTTTATTCCCCGTTGGGTATTCTAAATCCCGGCAACCGGACCCGGTCACTTATTCTCTCTTCCGGCTCCGAGGGCGAGGGTAGTATTTTCGTCAAGTGTATCGGAATATCCTAGTAATCCGAGTGCTTTGAAACATGATGATAGCTGTCTATGGTCATATAAGGTGTCACACAAGTACGTACTTTGAAGAGTTCTCAAATTACGAGTCTTCCGGCGTCACGTGCGGAGTGCGTCATAAATGTATTCAAAAAAATTCCGGCGTCACGTGCTGGCCAGATCAACGAGACAGAGTCAAGATGATCGTCACCAAACCAACATCTCGAATGATGCGTGCTCATCACAATATCCCTCATGTTCTTTCTTGAGTTAAGCTCCTCTGACTGGGTACCGTGATACATCGTATTTGAATTCTGCTCTAGTCTCAGCCGCGGTCGACCCCTCATTCTTGGCGTCAAGCAAACCCAATGACTGGATGATTGTAATTCCTCCCTGGCAACAACCAAAGTGCTTAGCTCGTCAACGAAAGACCTCTGATTCTCGTACGAACTATGACTTAGAGAACCTAAGACAATGTGATAGCAGAAGGCACAGGTAGATCGAATAACCTGCTCGTACCTGCCTTGCCACCCGACGCATAATCCACATATTCCGCCGCTGAAGGATCGACCGTGGAGAAAAAACAGCCTATAAGTTCTCTCTCCACGAGCCTGAATTCTTATTCTCGTCCTACTCTGCCTCACGTCTTCAATGCCTTGTCTCACTCGATTGGTCGTCTTCGCTTTGTCCGCTGGGTTCTGCGCAGCGGCCGGGACTGCTGCTGCGCCTTCGACTCCCAGGGCCTTCAAGGTGTCTGTTTCCAATGCGGAGATTAAGCGTACGAAGGCTCTACTACAGAGCCAGCGCTTGCCGAGCACCTCAATCGTTCCCGGGGCTGACTTTGGCTATGGCACTGAGTACGTTGATTCTCATTAAATATTTTCTCAGTTCAGCTTAGTTTATTTGGGAACCAGGCTTTCGTGGATGAACGCTGCAAAGGATGCACTTGCCAACTTTGATTGGAGAGCGGCAGAGAACACGCTCAACTCGTACGTTGGTCCCATCGAGCCTCAACCCCGTTCATGTCTGGAATAAACCTCTGTTTCAGGTTCAAGCAGTACACCGTTACCATCGAAGGGACGACTTTGCACTATGTTTACGAGAAGAGCACCGCCAAGAACGCCATCCCCCTTCTTCTTTTGCACGGATGGGGCAGCACTGTATCTGAGTTCAACAAGGTGATCAAGCCTTTGACGAATCCTCCATCGGGTCAGCAAGCCTTCGATGTAATTGCACCTTCCCTTCCCGGCATTGGGTACTCGTCTATGGTCCAGAAGATCAACGCTACCGTCGAAGACAACGCCCGCATCTTCGACACTCTCGTCACGAAAGTCCTCGGATATAAGACTTACGTTGCCCAAGGAGGGGACTTTGGTGCTATCAACTTGCGTCAAATTCAGACGAAGCATTCTGACACGATGAAGCTTGCGTGAGTAGTGACCTCTCGTTCTGTCCGCTATTCTTACATGTTGTTAGGCTGTTCGAGGGATTCCCTGCTCCTCGTCCGGCTAACTTGACGTGTGACTCTCAGCTTCCCTCTTACGAACAACACCTCCTGGAGCTCGTCGCTTACTTTCAAGCTGTGGGCACTGGATATCTTATCGAGCAGACTACTAAGGTTTCTACGATCGGTCTGACCCTGTACGACCACCCTCAAGGATTCCTCAGTTACCTTGGTAAGAAATCCAGACCTACAAATCCAAGCACGACATTAACGACTTCTCAGGCGAGAAGTATGTGATGATCCAAAACTGGGCCAATTTCACGTCATCGGTTGATGCGACTTTCCTTGATGGTTTGTTCACGATCAACCACGTGCTGGGCTGAGGGATCGCTCACGCCACTTCCCTTTCAGATTTTTTGACGGTCGTTCTCTACCAGCAATATACCAATACCATTCACACGGGTATGGCTATGTACAAGCTTAACGGAAACAAGTATATCTTCGATGCTTTTGCGGAGAATCCTGCAGGCCAGGCGCCGTTCGGTGTGCACCACTTCGAAGGTGAATTCTTCCTGAGCCCTCGCTCGTGGATCGCCCAGCAAGGCCCTCTCGTCTGGCACAAGTGTACGTCGCTCTTAATTTATCATACGACTGGCTTCGTTTGACGAATTGCTTTGATCTACGACGATCAGACCATACCCGCGGTGGTCATTTCGTAAGTTTCAGATTTCCGACGGCTTGTATTTTCGAAGCTGACTTTTACGCCACACTTGCAGGGTGCGCTCGGTTATGCGGACGCATTTGTAGCCGATTGTAGGGAGTTCTTTGGTACTTACTACTGGCAGCAACCCGGTGTGGCGCCCAAGGCCGCATGAGTAGAGCACATTTTGACACTTTATTGGCTTGCATTTACTTGGCAGTCGCCGCGGCTGTTCTATTCGTCTGCTAGGCTAATAGTTTAATGATTTGTTAGCATGATGTTTTTTAATTTATGCCATACGTCACGGAAGAACATATATGAGAGCATAAGAAGCACTCAAGTCAAAGAAGTCTTGGCTAACTTCGATTCTCTGCCAGCACCTGCTGATCTCCTCGACGATCACTAACCCAAACCAAACCATCCCGACTGCAAACTCCTCGGCCGATCAAATACGTTGCAATGCTGCCTGTCACTTGGTTAATTACCGGGTAGGTGAAATGAAATGCCTTATGTCCAAATTACTCGTTTGCGTGGTGATTACACTCATCAATCATATATCCTCAGCTCATCTCGGGGGATCGGGCTCGAGTTGGTCACGCAGCTCGTGGGAAATCCGAATAATATCGTATTTGCGACATGCCGGAACCCAGAGAGCGCTACACGTCTACAGGAATTAGCTAGTACCGAGCGGGAGGGTGCGAGTGGTAAGATGCATATAGTGCAATTGGACGTAGCGCAGGAGGAGTCCATCATCGAGGCAGCTAAGAAGGTGGGCGAACTGTTGGGTCAGGTTGGACAAATTCCTGGAGAGGCTGGTTTGGATTATTTGCTTCAGAATGCGGCGATTGTGAGTGTGTTTGTATCTTGTCTGACTAGCTAGGATCATTATTGAAAACTTGACTCGCAGACATTACCGGTGAGTATGCATTGTCACCTGTCTATTATACCGGATATTCGAACGATCACTATGTCATAGGGAGACGGAGACGACTCACTCACTCTCGAGGCATCGTCTTTCAATGACATTATGTCAACCAACGTCCTCGGCCCAGCGCTCATCATGAAGCATATGCATCCGCATCTGAAGAAGAGTTTTCGCCCTGTTGTAGTGAATGTGTCTTCCGGATTAGCATCTATCTCACGGGACTTGGGAGCTAGATCTACCAGTTACAGCATTAGCAAAGCGGCCTTAAATATGCTAGTGAGTTTCGTTCTGTTTAACTATGTCCGAGTGCGTTCGTGTTGACAGGGCACATTTCAGACTTACAAGCAGGCTAAAACATGCAAAGAGATGATTGTGTTGGCAGTGCATCCAGAATGGGTCAAGACGGGTAAGTTAGGAATTTAACCCGGTACTCGTTGTATGCGCATTTATCTTGTGGTAAATGGCAGACATGGGGACGAGCGAAGCTCCTCTTGAGCCTTCACATGTCGTGCGTAAGCTGGTTGAATTTCTGCAGCATGTCACGCCAGGGGAATCTGGGAAGTTCTTTTGTTACGATGGGAGCCGCGAGGGCTGAACCTATGCGGTCTGCTTTAATTGTACGGATAGGTAATGCTAATAGGGTGTGATACAAATCAAGAGAATATCTTTTGCAATTGTCAAGAACCTAGCTCCGAGTTATTCAGTACCGTACGTCCCAGACGCGCCGATCCTGAGTATCTAAAGTGCAGGACCAAGAAGTTAATGGCACGCGTCCGATACAGTTAGCTTAACCAATTATACCTTGCAAGCCATAACCCCAGTACGCAGAACAGGGACACTCTTTTGATGCATTTGTTAGGGGGATTTCTAGTAGAAGATTAATCTCATCTTGAAGCCGAGTGCTTTAGTAAGGAGTGCGATAGTTTGCCTCGAAGGTGCGGCGGTAATGTATATTGTTCACAACATCTATCTCCTCAAGAAGTCGCGTTTTGTGGAATGTGTATTTATTGCTTAGCTACGTATGCACTGTGACAAGCCATCCCAATCTCGTAGTACCCGCGGTCCCGCGTCTATTGTTTTCTCTCTCTCACACTCTCCTATTAGCCCCTCTCGATTCTGCGCACAGTTTGCCCTAAGCTCTTGCCTCGTTTGTTTACCGTTTTGGTCTTCTCGCTCTTCTTTTTCTCGTCGTTATCATGTCGCATCATAGGGCGTAGCCCCGTAACGAAAAAAAAACCTTTGATTTTAAAAAAGGCATCCCAAGGCCCCCGCCCAGATTTCTACAACTCGCGTACAGCCCATTCCCAGACCACTTCTGCCTAAGCAATCTTTCGTCTCTCCTGGGTGATCGTCTTCATCTACAATTCAACGGTCATAAGTGGGTTCTGTGTTGGGGTCATACCGATTCGATGTGCTCTCAGTGTCCCAGACGTTGCCCGCGCTCGGACGATCCCTCGGTTCATAGGCCCAGCAAGTTGTGAGCAGCGACCATAGTTTGTTTCCGTCCCCATTGTTGGACAGGATTGGTATTTCTGGTAGCAATGGTAGCTCTTTTTTCAGCATGATGGCTACAGCGACAGCCTGTTCGGATTTGCCCGAATATGGCACCTCTCCGGTAAATACCTCCTGTTCTCCATGGGTTCAAGGTTGTGCGAAGCGTACTCTAACCGGGAATGAACACACCAGTATTGTCTCCAATGGAAATTCAACAGAACACGTCATAAATATATGCAGCATGTCTCCGTATAGTATGGTTACATACCATACCAAGCGCATATACGTCGGTTGCAAAGTTACACCTTGCAAGTCCTGCGAGTAGCTCTGGCGCCTAGAAGAACTCATTCAATACCAATTACAATTCTTTAGAAGTAGACTTACCGCCCAGCGTAACGGCGTATGGACCATCGTAGTAGTTTTCGTGAACGAGTGTGTTTTCTCTTCTAAGACGGCATTCCCGAAGTCAGCAAGCACTGGTATTCCGTCACCAGAGATTAACACATTCGACTGCATCTGGAAACCTGTCCATAGCTAGATAGGGATATATGTCAGTATATACCCTAGCTAGACCAGCTAGACAAATTAGGCAGGTCCCGTCTATATAGCACCATCTAGCACTATCTAGACGTATCTAGACACCAGCTAGACACCAGCTAGACACCAGCTAGACACTGGCTAGACACTAGCTAGACACTAGCTAGACACTAGCTAGACTATCTAGACACTATCTAGACACTACCTAGTACTATTTTGCAATACCTAGCAGTATATAGACATGTTTGCAA
>JANWGL010003187.1:0-11897 GCA_025200755.1 Ceratobasidium sp. C01 | reverse complement strand
GATCTTGTTGCTGCACATCATCTTACCCTCCCTAGGATGATATTAGAATATGCTTCGGGCAAGCGCACCCTCGTGAGTGACTTATAGACTGTACATTTATCACTTCTAACTCGTTACGTTTTCACAGACGAGGGGCGCAGTGCTTGGTGCTACATCGAGCACTAACCCTCGGTTCCTCGAACCCCTTCCCCTGAAGGAGGCTCTGGGCATAATTGAACCGGGAACTGCCTCGCCATACGAACACCGCAGCAAGAGCATCGCAGAGTATGCATCAGGAGTGAAAGGCCTCCCGGTTCCTCCAAAAATGCGGGTTGAGGAGGCTGCGTCTTTGTTTGATATCTGGGTTCAGAACAATGCGCTGCATACTCGTAAGTTTTATATTCATAGCGATGCCATATGTTGCCCCTTACATTCGGATTATATCGCAGCGCCGAGCGATTCGTTCTTTCTTAGCAAGTATCTTGAAGCTAGCGGTAACCCCCGTGAGTTTGTGAAGACCGGTTTATTGACCACTCTGAGGACCTCATGAGATGGGGGTGCCATGATTTTCCTCGAAAATAGATTATGAAGCCATTATTTCTGTAGCTGGTCAATTTGGCTTGCGGTCTATTATTGTATTGAATCAATTTATGGCGCTTAAACCTCTCCATCATATCATGTGGCTGAGTTTACTTCTCAACCAACATCAACATCACACCTTCATAGCTACGTTTCTATCTCATGAGAATCCTGTCTTGGAATGTGGTAAGTCGGTTCAAATCACTTTACTCTTTTAGTTATTAACTTCTAATTTGTAGAATGGAATTCGAACATTATCCCAGTACCATCCGTAAGGTTTAGCTGTTTTCTGCTAAAAATCTATATCTAACTTTGGGCCTATATAGATGGTATTCTCTAAAGACTTGCGACGAGATGCTCAAAGAACTAGGCGCCGATATACTTTGTTTCCAGGGTGTGTCATGCTCAACAAGCCAATCGGCCTTACCCCTTACCCCTTATAGAGATGAAAATATCGCGCCAGTTGTTGACGAGACATTTTGCGCTTCCCGGAACCTACGATGCCGTAATGTCCTTCCCCAAAAATAAGGGTGGCTATAGTGGCGTTGCTGTCTATACCAAGTCCGCCATAGTCGTCCCCCTTAAAGCGGAAGAAGGTTTACTCGGCGCGGATCAAGCGACCAGTAAGGTAAAATTGGATGTAAACCAACGGATATCATCCATTTACCCCGAATTAGCCACGGTAAGAGTATGTTCCTGCGTGTTAAGCCATCACTTATCCTTTTGGGTTCAGCTAGAGTTGATGCCAGATGCGCTTGGAAATACCCCTACGGACCTTGCAATTCTCGACAACGAAGGCCGCGCACTAGTTGTGGACTTTGGCCTCTTCGTCCTGATTAACGTATATTGCCCGAACGAAACGTCCGATGAACGACTTCCTTTCAAGTACAACTTCCATAAACTGCTGGAGGACCGCGTACAAAGGTTGATTCACGAAGGCCGAGAGGTTATTGTGCTAGGCGACTTAAATGTTGTTGCGACTCCGTTGGATCACTGTGAAGGGTCCCTAGAATCAAGGAAGGACGACTTTTGGGGGAGGCCAGTTCGAGCTTGGTTTCGTCAGTGGCTCCATCCTGAAGGCCCGATGGTCGACGTAACTAGAAATGCGTGGCCAGAGAGAGAGAAAATGTTCACGTGTAAGCAGGTTGCTTTTCGCATTTTTCTGTACTTTTGACATAGTTTGCAGGCTGGGACACGCGAACTAACGCTCGAGAATCCAATTACGGAACCCGATTAGATTATATACTCCTTACCAAAGGTCTCTTGCCATGGTTCAAGCACGGGGATATACAGCCCGACGTACGCGGGTCCGACCATTGCCCAATTTTCGTCGACCTCCATGACGAAATTATTCTGCCAGATGGTCGGGTCACCCGACTGGCGGACAAGCTTGGCCCCCATTGCGATGACAGCGGAGTAAGGGAACCACCACCAATCTCAACTAAATTCTGGGACGAATTCTCAAGTAAACAAAAACTGCTCTCAACGTTCTTTGCAAAGAAATCTGCTACGCCCGAATCTACGCCCTCTGGAGATTCTCAACAGATCGCCACTCTTTCTCCCTTGCCGGAACTTTCTTCTCAACAAAGCGTTGACATAGTTGAGCCTAGCGTAATCACCAAACCCGAATTGGCTGTTTCACTATCGGCTGGCTCGTCGCAGTCATCCAACTTCATCCCTGGGCAACCCGATCCCTCGTTTTCGACCTTGCCTCAAGACCGAAAGCGCAAAGTGACTAGTTCTGCCCCTCAACCAGCCGCTTTGAAGACCAAGAAATCCAAGAAGGCCCCGACTACCAGTGTGAAGAAGCAACCCAAACTCGCTACTTTCTTCGCGGGTTCCTCTATGCAACCTGGGAGCTCAAAAAACCGCTCGAGTTCACCACCAATAGAGCTCAGTGGAGATTCAGACGAAGAAGAGGTCGAGCTTGATCCAACTAAGGGAGAGAGTGCTATCCAGATTTTGGAAGCGTCTGGCGCATCGTCTTCCCAACCAGTAGATAGTGCTACTAGCAAATTGGCCTGGTCTCAGCTGATGAAACCACTTGAACCCCCCCGGTGCACTGTCCACAACGCCTCAACGAAGGAGCACACTGTAAATAAGCCTGGCCCCAACAAGGGCAAGAAGTTTTTCCTATGTTCGATGTAAGTCACTCCACTCTCTTAACACACTTGACCTCACTGAAACCCCGGCTAGGCCTATGGGTCCCGGTTATGATTCTGGAAAGTCCACGAGACTACGAGAGGAGGTTGATCCTCGATATCGTTGTAATTATTTCAAGTGGGCTAGTGACGCGAGGAAAGAGGCAAGGGCTTAATAAGGCGCATATATGCAGTCTTAAGAAATTTTGATTGTCAAGAGCTAGCAGTACACCCGTGACGTGTTTATACGGGAAATCAATGACTCGAACTAGTTTCGCTAGCGTCCATCATAACTTCAGTTGGCTCAGGTGGAGCAAGCCATTACAACCCAGACTTCATGCGCTTAAGAATCTCAAGGTTAACGGGAGGTGGTTTGGATAGTGTTCTGACACAAGTAGGTTTATAAGATCGTAACCCGAGTAAAACAATCTCACTTACAACGAAGTCTGCCCAACACCCCAAAGCGGAATCGCCCAAAATGCTTTGAAATTCTTGCGGACTCCGATATCGTACACACGCTCATGAGCGAGAAGCGGGAACGCGGCACCATGAGAGTGCAGCTCAAGATGTTGTTGAAAGCGCTGGCGCAGGCTCCCCTCGTCACCAATCTCACCCGCAGTGGAAGTAGCGTCTGAGAATGTGGGTCGATTGTTCGGCACCCATAAATATCTGATGGTCGCGCCTGACCCATTGGCCAATGTGCTATGCTGAAGTGCCTCAATGGTAGTTTGACCTCGTAGTATGCGAATCATCATCTGCAAAGCGAGTACCTAGTTGACCTATTAGCGATGTTGGGTTAATAGCTTCTTGTAGGGGATTAACTTGCTGCGCAAAACCCAGCGAGGCATAACGCTGCTACGACAGTTATTGCAGGACCGAACGAAGGCCGCGCAAAAACTGAGCCGTACCTGCAGCGTTGAGGATTGGGTGGAACACCTTGCTCTGTTACCCAGTAGCCAATCGCTGTGCCGAGCACCCAACGTCCTCCAGGACCGCCGAAAACAACATATGACCCCCACCAATCCCACCATAGACGAGCACAGCGCGGATCCGCGCGTGAAGACTTATACATGCTTTGGAGGTCGTTCCAGATAGGATGAAGAACAGGGGCGACCAAGACGCAAACGCTGGATGCTGTGAGTACCAAGAGCGCCAAAAAACACTTGGATTGTCGGATTGTTAGACAGTTGCCTACCTAATAGCGCGCCTAAGTCGTGAACAAGTACGTGTGCAAATAAGCGACATACCCAAGGGCACTGTACACCGCAACATAGCTTGTAAACGCTTTTTGGGAGATGGAATTGGTTCACTTACATGGTGATCCCACCCCATACGACAGGTTTGACACACTGAGCAGTGATGTGTACGTGGGGGTTTGATTCTCCCATTACAATTCCCCTTATGACATCTACTTAGGCCACCGCCTTCACTACTGCTTTCGTGAGGATATTGATCGAACCACCTTTGCGCAATGTCATGCTGCACAGAAGGGGGTACGTCGTGGTCCGGTGGAAGTCTCCATAACAAGACAATGAGCCCGACGATACTCGAAATGGCAATAGCACTATAGCCTATGTAAAGAGCTGTAAAGGTACGATTTGACTGAATCACGTAGATTCGGATAGAGCGCGCGAGAGACATACCAGCCCACCACGTTTGCGCCCCGTAGCAACCAAGCCAACCAGCTAGATCCAACATAGCAGAATTCTTCCACAGTTATAAGGCTTACGAGGATTTAACAAACTTACCTCCAATCTGAAAGATAGCCATGTAAAGTCCCCAGCTAAAGAGAGTTTATTATTGATAAAAAAACGTGAGGAAAGCAGAGGCTTACACGCTATAGAATATCAGTAGCATAGGCAGAGTATAGTCCACAAAGTGCGACAAGGACACCATCTCTCTATTTGTTCTGATGCGAAATGTATCGTATACAGTAAACAACCCAGATGAAGTTGTGGTAAACGAGACATATCCGGATTTCCAATGTCTCGGCTAATTTGGCTCAGTTTGGGACTATAAATTGGGCACATACAAACTACTACAGTATTGACCCATATCTAAAACATTAGCGCGGGCATCCAGTCTTCATCGGAGATATCACTCTCGAAATCCTCATAATCATCGCTTTCGTAATGCGCCCACGTAGGACCTCCTGGAATCCAATGGCGCCCATAACCGGCGTTGGCCATAAGGGCTTCCATTACCGTGGCACTTGGGAGGGACCGTGCTATCATTCTTGCCTTGTGCCTTTCCATCGTTGAGTCTATGCCCTCGTCGAAGACATATAGAGTTCCATCGGAATTCCGGTGTTGATAGAAGCAGTCTTTGCCGTATGGGCAAAACCGATTACATGGCGGGCTGCGTTCGAAATGTCTGCGGCGTTCCATTTTAAGTTATATGATCCTAGAGTTTCGTAATTGACGTACTTGCAAGGTATCTTGCTTAACGTTAATTTATAGCCATTGACGCACTTCTCTCGCTCGGGCGAGTCCTTGGAGGAGAAACGACTAGATGGTGTAATAAACTTAGAAGGAGTACGGCAGGCTGGACATGTCTTATTGGTGCCCGAAACAACGACCTCAATGTCTGAGATGATGGAGGGCGAGACAAGTATTGCATATCAGACCAATGTCCAAGTCGTTATTTATAACTGAGTGACAGTGACTTACCCTTGCCTTTCGAGGATCTCCAACCTTGAATACACTTTTAAGGGATATAAGTTAACCAAAATAAGTTTTGTCGAGAACGATTCACCTTTAAGCAAAAGACATGTGAACACCCCGCTGCAAGTCACATAGAATTAGTTACACCCTCCTGAAAGGAAGCACGAAGTGCAAACTCACTAAGCAACCCAAATTGAGTTGGCTCTTCAAAACATATTGAGCAGAGTAGTTCTTCCACCTCTTTGCTATTGCCGGTTGCTTCTTCATTCTGGTTAACCGAAGAACTTGCTGGGGTGGGAGTGGATACTACGTGGCGAAACCAACAACTATCCCCGCGTCGACAGTAGCCTACAAGGCCGAGGTCAAGTTTTGCAAACAGGAAGCCTACATGATTGGACCTAACCATTGTTATAAAATCGGCATATTTGGTTCTCTTGTCGGGGGCTTCGTCCAATACTCAAGCTGTGGGCATATAGACAGGTGGTACCAGCGAGACAGCGACCGGCAGAAAAATAACGGCACACTGGCCTAGGAGGTCTCTTCGAATTGCTCATAGGTAGTGCAGCGCGCTTTGAAAGTACCTTATGGTTGTGGTAGTTAGAATTCAAGCGCTTAGCACAAGAAACGCCTCATTTTGCATCCGGGGTCTCACGTCATTGTTATGATTGCGGTTTCAGTGTACATATTTACATTATAAACAATTATGAAGCCATGAGAACCTATAGGGTAAGTTGTCTTTACTAAGCTATAGTAAAAGCGGAAAGCTGAAGCACGAACCGCAGATGGTGTGAGTCCAAGCGCTTTCAATGATTGGGTGAAATCAGCTCGAGCAAAGACTTTGCTATAGAACCAGGTGAGTTCATCGAGTAAGATCGATATTTTTGAGCGCATATTTACCGAGGGAATGTCGTTGCGAAAGTTACCGTCTGCGAGGAAACTTCAGGATTTTGGGACTCGACGTGAAGTGCGACCTCCTGGAGAGCTACGAAACATGTAACGGCTACGGCAATATAATGGCCGATATAAACTTACTGCTATCGCTCGGCATCGTGACAGTAATAGGAGCCCCTCCAGACGCCAACCGAATCTGAAGGCGTGTGTTCTTGTTTTCGGAGCTTTTTGTACCAGGGGCAGCAGCTGTAGCGCTAGTTGAGCCTCCAACACCAGCAACATTGGGTTGTTGGTATTCGCGGCCCTGAAAAATAAAATGAGCTTGATGTGTGGATAAGTGCAATGGGGTGGGTACCTCACGCAAAGCCTTTTCCTTTGCAGCCTTTTCGGCACGGGCCTTTTTGTCTGCCTCGATCTGCGCCTTGATGGCTGCTTTTGCTTTCGCATCGTCGATTTTATCTGTTTGGAGATCCGGTATGAGCAGCCTTCTAATGTCCTAGGTGGTAACCCACCCTGTTTCCTTTGCCGGGCTTCTTTCTCGGCCTCCTTTAGCATGAGTTCCTCTTTAATTTGTCCCACGTCCTGGCCACCCTTCCTTCTAATAAGCTCGTTCGCCCTTGCCTCCTTTGCCTCTTCAGCAGCCTTTGCAGCCCGTTTCTCTTCCATACGAGCGCGAAGCTCAGTGAGCCTTTCTTTCTTCTCCTCTTCCGTCAGAGGCTTGATCTAACATCCCTCGTGTTAGATCATATCAGGTTCGCAGAACAAGGCGCTTCGCACCTCCTCTGTTGACTCTTCAAACTGATCGTGCCCTGATTTCTCAGCATGGAAGTTTGCCAAGGCGGTATCTCGGAATATTTTACCACATTGGGAGCACTTGATAGACTAGAAATCGAAACAAATACGCTTGTCAGTGATTGATAGCGTACGTGTTTGATTTAGTCCCATGCCTGAGCAACTCCTCCGACAGTTTCTCCGCCCGTAGGTGCAGCGGCGCCCCCTCCATACTGCGCTCGTAGGGCAGCGAGGTCCTCGTCATCTTCCTCAGTCGCCGGTGGGGCTGATGGGGCGCTTGTAACGCTCCCCAGATCAGGTACGGGCTTTCCATCATTCTCTAGTATGTGATCCATTGCTGGCTGCAGACCGGCATTATTGGTTGCTTTCAAGGCCCCTTCGTATAGCACAGATCGTAGTATGAGTGGTTGGGAGATCTCACGGTGACATGCACCAAGACCATACAAACTTACAGTCGACGCGTTCAGCAGGAAATCCCATAGCGAGTAGTTGATCCCTATCAGAGGCCATAGCTATTGCAAGTAATGAGTTAAGGTGGTGGGTTGGTAAACGTAAACGGAAGATGTGGCTAATGATGCGGAAGCTGCCAGTCCTGATGTTAAGCGCTATGAATTTCAAATGACTACTATATGGTGCTGTAAAGAATGTATTTGTATAGGAAAGGGTTCAATGCGGTCCTGAAATGGGATCTGCGGTGTTGGCCAACATGCTACCATTATTCGAGTAGTTGTCAACGCATGTAGGGTCCCCAGATATTTTCAAACTTACTTTGCTGTCGCAGCGTTGTCTGTGGGTGGCGACATACCTGTGCCAATCATAACCTTTTGAGCTACTGAGGGAATACCGTCAGCCACGACAAAGACCCATCCAGGCCCAGGGGAATATACTGATAGTTTTAAATTAGTACAATACTTCTCGCTCAGTTAATCACGACTCTGGGTACGAACCTGGCGCACTAGGTGGCCCAACGACAGATAATGCACGGCGATCCGCCGAAAGAGTGGATACCAGCCCCACGGCCTTTTGGTCCATGTGAACGGAGTGAGTTATAAATCCCAAGTCCATCAGCATCACATTAACCGCTGCGGTCGCTGATGGTATGACCACTGATATGGTGAATGAGGCTTTATAGTCAACCATGGCGGGTAATCCAGTATAGGTAGGCCTTGCAGCGAACATGTAGGACTATATGCGGTTAGTATATTGGCATGCCGTGCTACGTGTCTTGAGACTTACTGGGCTAAGGTACTCAACACGATATTCTGAAGGCCAGGCCCTAGTTTCTGAATCATCGTTGGGATTTGATCCTCCAATCATGATGGCGCCAGAGGGAAGCAGAGTGCTAGAGACAAATTTGAATACATAAAACAGCAAAAGCTTGTCAGTACCCACGCTACACTGTGGTACAGTCTTCCAATATCGCTTGTTGGCATGTTATCACGGGAGAACCTTTGGCCAGTTGGAGCAGAAGGATCGTAAAGCAAAGGCGTGAAAGCTGGGTTATCAGCATTTGAGTCCCCAATGCGGTGTTGAAGGTTCCCGTAGCCTAAAACAGTGTATATGCGTTGATATTAGCAAGTAAATGGTAGGTAGTAGTGGCTGCTATACCTGCAGTGCCAGTACGACCCCCATTCACAATCAAGATCTTTCCGTTAGGTAAAAGCACACCGTCCGGCATAACTAAAATAGATCAAAGTCTGCATAATGTTGGAGTTGTTCATAGTGGGCTACTTACTTCTCGGTTCTGGCATGTACTCGAGTTTCCAGCCCTCGGCAATTCCGGCCTCGTTGAGCACCATCCTTGAGCATTGAGAGCTAGCATAATCATGATGCGCATCAATGTCGCCACTTTGGATCTTGTCACTGAATACCATTGAAATTGAGTACCGGCACGCAGCATCTGGTGATAGAAACCCACGATATATGCGAACCCCCACAAATAAGAACTTCAGCAGTGTAATTGTTGGCCGGAGTCAATGGCAAAAGTACACCTAAACAAGCCGCGGGAGGTCAGGGGGCTTTGCGGAGTCGTTGCGGGGTAGATCCCTCACCTGCAGCGTTCAGTGGATATACAACTCGCTGGCCATTGGGGAATTTTGGCAGACGAGACTCGGAGTTGTTCTCCCAATCTAATATCACTAGAAAATGGCCATTAGTTAAGTGTTTTGTTGGCTGATTGAGTACATACTCGCTTGGTTGTTAGCAGCAACAAATATCTTTTTGTTTGGCAGGGTGCTGTCGACATACAATGTAAGGCAAGTAAGTAGGGTAGTTTCTCATAGAGACTTACTACACGTGCGGGAAGGTATTGTGCGGAAGCGTATCTTTAAAGAATTGGGAGGGGATTTGGAGACCTAAGTGCACCGTGAGTATTTAAAGCTATGTGATCGAGTGCCAAATGTTAGCGAACCGTTGTACCCATTGATGTTCTTGGGGGGGAAAAACTCGTAGGTAGGATTGTTCACCGATGCTGCGGAAATTTTATCAGGCAGAGGAAATGTTAATATAACCGAAACGTACCATCATTAGTCCAGCCAGAAGTCACTTGCCCACCAATAACAATAACTGATCCATCGTGCAAGCGAGCAGATGATGGGTACCAGCGGTCAGAAGTTAAACGAATCCGCTAAAACACGAGAAGTGATTATAGAACCTCAGTGTTAAGTACAGTAAATTACGCACCGCGGGGTTCTCGTAGATATCGCAGTTTTCAGACGCCATGCAAGGGTTGAACAACCGGATGCCTTGTTGTCCGTCTGAAACAGGCTCTCCACTCCGTTCTGTGCATGGATGTCCTCCAAAATTTGCGACTATGGAGTCATGTTAACTGCCCCAAATTGAGCGTAGAACGGCAACCGCAAAACGTACGAGTGCCGTTGGATAGGAAATTGCCCGACGAGCAAAACGAATGTGTAATAATGTCCAGTGGCCGAGCTGTGTTTGAACCCAGACTCCACACCGCGCCCCAAGCGGGCTTTCCGTTTGCCTTGGGCAAGGGATTGTTTTCTTTCCGATCGATCACAAGGACGGTATCGTTGGTAGTTACTGCGACATGGGTCATAACCCTGCAGCCTAAGTTAGCACGTAGTTCAATTAACCTAAACGTTGTAGTTAAACGCACACTCCGGAGGTTCCGCCGGACGTTAAAGTCCATGCGTCGGGCCCCGAAGGCGTATCAGGTACCTGTACGGCTTAGGTCGTTAGAACTATGGGTACTATGAATTCTGTCAAGTACCTTTATGTAAACCATCAGGCGCCATCCACCGCCACAATATTGAGAGCTATCCCCAGCACAGGCGGTCTGGCAGTCGGCATCTTTTGTGGGGTAGGCAAGATTGACGGTGTTTCCACAATAGCATTCATTTCCGTTCTCGACACCGGCTATATGCGGGGATTAGTACGTTTCTTGCAGGATGGGGTATTAAGTCGTACCAAGCGTGAAACCGCGCTGCGCGCAGGACGCGATGCAGGTGGCTGGAGTCATATCAGAATTTTCACTGTAGCTGTAACCAGTCAGCACACGAGAGTCTTGATCCAAAGTACAGAAATTCTTGATCCAGCCGGATGGTGTAGGATTGGCTGTGGGTGTTTTGCTATAAAGTGTAATTCGATAGCCGGCACCGCACTTCTGTTGTGAGTTCCCTGCTCGATTATCAGCAAAAGATAATGGCGCATGCAGAGGAATAGTACTACCCGCGCAGTTCATGCTACAATCCGATGCGGCGACTTCAACGCCGCCACCATTGGCTGTCGAGATAGAATTAGAACAGTAACACTCGGCCGCGTACTAGGCGTAGTTCAATAGATGCTGGTTGAAAACAGGTGGAATTATAAATACTTACCTCTGCTCCTGCATACTGAAAGCCCGTCTGGTCGCAAAGATCGATGCATTGGTCTAGCGTTAAGCTTTGCGAGCTGAAAGAGTTCCCAACTAAGGCCCGACCGGTCGAGGCTTCGGTGATGCATTTGGATTCAGAAGACCAACCGGGAGGAAGTACAGGTGCCCCTGGAACGACTTGGCCGTTCGTGTAGACGGAAAGCCGGCTCCCTGCCCCACAAGTCTGCGTAGCATCTCCGGCACAAGGCATGTTGCATTCCGATTCAGGGGGTACGGAGCCCCCGCCAGTAGAACCACCAGCAAAATCATTACCGCAATAGCATTCGTTGGCGTATTCCGCTCCAGCAAGCGCATAACCTCGAGTAGCGCAGGCCGCAACACATGAGTCGACGGTCATAGTCGACGAGGTGAAAGAGTATCCTGAGGGAGAGAGAGGATGAACTGTTAAAGGAGGTCTACGGATCTAACTTAGTATACGTGCCTGTAAGCGTACGTCCAGATGACGGCTCTCGAACACAAGACATATAAGACCATCCTGAGGGCAGTACGGGAGCTGCTCGAAGTTCAACAGCAGAAGATCCCAACGACCTCCGAGTAACTATCGTATGCATTCGGGCAGCAGAATCCCGTACATACATAGCGGAGAGTCAGACAACATTAAGGTGCAACAGCCACCCAGGGGTATACAGTCGGTTTGGTCGCGGCATCCGTGATGTGGTAGATGGCTAGATGGCTCGGTAGAGGGCGGCCTAGACAGTTTGTTTGAACCAACTGGGGTTTAAAAGGGCGGATAGGGGGTGCCGAGCAAAAATTAAAGCAGGGTCACTGCGCCTGCCATGCGTCGCAAGTCCATTAGCGAAACCTCCCCCAACTGGAAGAATCATGTGGTAGGTTTCGTTAGAAAACAGCCCTAGATTAAGGAGCAGACCTTGCATTGCAGGATTCGAGTATCTGGTGCCAAATCCTGATACTAAAAAGGCAGCCCGCCCACTCAACTCAGGTGCGGAAGATTGC
>JANWGL010003186.1:0-20395 GCA_025200755.1 Ceratobasidium sp. C01 | reverse complement strand
GCTCCGAGCCCCGCTCCTGCCAAACCTATTACGATCCCTATCACTCGGCGGCAAGGGCTTGTTAGGCGCGACCATGACAGTACTTGGGCGAAGAAACTGGGCGACTCGATGAAGGGGAAATGGGGGTCATCGACTTCGGACCGCAAGCGCGCCAGCGGGATAAATGACCTTGTGAACAAGGGAACCGACTCGTCTTACTATGGCTCGATAGCCGTTGGCACTCCTCCAGTCGCTTTCAACGTCATTCTTGATACCGGTGAGCCTTTGCCTCTCCTGGTCTCGCTGTGCTTCATCTTGCTAATTTCGGTCCCCAGGTTCTTCTGACCTTTGGTTGGCGTCGTCAACGTGTTACACCGGCTGCCGTAATGTTCCCACCTTCGATGGTGCAAATTCCACAACCTTCAAAAAGTGCGTCTATGCGTTGCTCTTGAGTCCGGTAGACCCTGATCTCCAGCCTCTCAATCCACAGTTTGACTACATCATTTGCCATCCGATATGGGTCTGGCCAAGCCGCGGGCGAGCTTGTTAGCGACACAGTGCAAATGGCCGGCTTCCAAGTCACTGGGCAAACCTTCGCCTTGGCCGACCAGGTCTCCAGCGGCCTCCTGTCCAGCCCGATTTCCGGGCTGATGGGACTAGGCTGGAGTACCATTGCCTCCTCGGGCGCGACCCCGATGTGGGAGACTCTTGCGAAAGGCAGCCAATGGACCGACCCAGTCATGTCTTTCTTCCTCACTCGCTTCATTGACGTTCAAGGCGCAGATGACCAGGAACCGGGTGGTGAATTCATGATGGGCGGCGCTAACACCGACTTGTACACTGGTGACATCGATTACGTCAATATCCCGTCAGGCCAAGAGTCTTATTGGCTCATTCCCCTCACCGGAATCACCGTGAACGGTGCCAGCACGTTTAGCGGCTCTGTCAACGCCGCGATCGATACCGGTACCACCCTCGTCGGCGGCCCGAGCGATGCGATTGCATCCATCTTCGCTCAAATTCCCAACTCCCAGGTCGGTACGGGCGATTACGAAGGCTATTACCTTTATCCCTGTTCGACATCGGTGACAGTCACGATGACGTATTCGTCCAAGACATGGACGATCGATCCTGCCGACTTTTTGCTCATGCGGGCGTCGAGCACAATGTGCGTTGGAGCCTTTTTCTCTCTTAATCTCTCGGGGTCGGCACCGTCTTGGATCATCGGCGACACTTTCCTTAAGAACGTCTATTCCGTTTATCGATACAACCCACCGAGCGTTGGGTTCGCAAACCTGTCGTCGAATGCTTTGGCGCAGAATGTTGCGGGCGGTGCTTTGCCTAGCGCGACGATTGGGACTTCGCCTGTCACTGCGTCGTCTGCTGCGACCAACGGTGCTGCTGGTGCGCCGGATGCGAAGCGGGTGGCGGCTATGATGGGTGTAGGCGCGGGTGTGCTTGGTGCCATGCTCTTCTAATTTTGGCTTCTTGAGTGTTGGAGGGGGGAGAAGGGGGTGTGTTCCGTGGGGATACCCATTCTTATATGAGCAACAAAGGACAGAACAGATATTCACCCCATATGGATTATATGTATTTTAAACACGGCCTGCGATTGACTTGTCATTTTTTAATAATTGTAGCTTACATTTTTTGGAAGAAGCGCATCTATACATAGTTTGATTATGTTATAGACGGGTTGTCTCGTGGGCTCTAATTAATCTTAACTTGCTTTAACAATGTCTTTTCCGATGATTATCCCACCACGAGCTTTGTCGACTCGATTTTGGCGGAAGCGAACGTTGTAGGCGGCTGTCATGCCACAGGGATACCATGTGAAGCGCTACACATGGTTCAGGATACCTTCTCCTTCTCTTCTCCTCAGTAGAATAGCGAGCCGTAGTTCTTTCCGCACGCGAGGAAGCTAAAGAACACCTCTCCCGACAGGCCGAGGCCATCGTCAATCATTAACCATGTCCAAGCAAACCGAGCGAGAAGATAATAAAGGCGGCACCCCCACGCGTCCAGCTCCCGTCCCGTTTGGCCGACGAACAGTCATGGTCGCTGTGGTATTTGCTTTGGTCGCTTCTGCGGTGTTCAAGTGGGCTGTTGTGGGGATGTGGAGAGGGCAGCCGTTGGAGGTTGTACCTGCTGTTGCGGGGCAGGGGCTTTGGTCAGTCGCCTCCGTTATTTCTGTTGTTTTCATATAAACTGACGTCTTGCGTGTTGCGATAGGTGTGGAAAGTACTACGGGTAAGCACAAGTCGGCGTTTGTATATTTATATGTACCCAGACTTATGAGTTTTACTCAGACACGGGCAGCCGGCGAGGTCACCAGGCGGAAACTTCCCCGTCCCCTCTATATCGCCTACCCCTCTTCTTCGCTTTGAATGTTGGCCTGGTGTCCGCCCGTACGTCTCGGGACTTGATACTTCCGGCTCAGTCCTTCTATCTGCGAGCACGGTCAACACAACGCCTGGCGTCGCGTACGACTCGTCTAAAGACGGCACCGTCTTCCACGTTAAAGCGCAAATTGACGGGCATGTTGTCGCGTCTGGGATTCCATTAGTGATTGGAGCGCCCACGAGCGAACGCGCCTTCGATTGGGGCAAGTTGGCACTCACACCGAGGACGGAGGCGTATAACTTGAGTTGCACGGCGACAGCTGTGAAGAGTGGGAAGGTCTTTTACAACGATGCGAGGGTGTTTTACATGCCACCTGTTCCCTCGACTATTGGCAATGTCATTCAGACGGATGGCCGAACGGGCGGGATACTTGTTCCCGGGAAGGGAAGCAAGAGTCCGTTGTTGCCGTTTGGATTTTATACGGCTTTTGGAGGATACTTGGATACGAACTTGACGGTGTTGGATGAGATTAAAAAACAAGGGTGAGTAGTCTCATTTCTGTCTAATGGTCTTTATTGATTAACCGGTTGCAGATTCAACTTGGTTCATCCTATTCCGACTTTTGACAATGCGACAGCGTTGGAGCTTGTACTAGATAGGATGGAGGAGTTGGGTCTTTGGTTGATATATGACATGAGGTGGTAAGTTTAGTTTTTGGCTACCATAGACGGGATTTTTGCTAAAAATGTATGAAATAGGTCGTACAAGAATCTTACTACCGTTCGAGCCGAGGTCGAAGCAGTCAAGAAAAGAAAGAATTTGCTTGCTTGGTATACTGCAGACGAGTGAGTCGCACAGACAAAGTAAACCTGTCAGTTTTGAATACTAAACTTTCGTCAGGCCAGACGGTTGGGAGGATCCCCTTGACGCACCTCAAAAAGCAGCGGATCTGATCAACCAGCTCGATGGCTACCACCCCGTCGGTGTTGTACGTTTAAATTATTTCGTCACTAGGATATCCTTATCTCACATGGTTTAATTTCAGGTCCTCAACTGTGCCGACTACCACTTCCAAGAATACACTGCCGATTCCCAAATTATCCTACATGATACCTACCCGGTCGGCATCAACGCGACATGGTCGACCGTTTGGGATACCCCCTGCACCCCAGAGGTCGGAGACTGCGGATGTGACAACTGTAAAGGTGGAATGGAAGATATCGCTGTGAGAGTCGACGCGTTCCAGGATCGGCTAGTATGGGAAGGTCGAGACAAAGAGGTCTCAGTCTGGAGTGTACCTCAGGCGTTCGGTCCGGAAAGGTAGGGGCGTCTAGAATGTTGGGGTGTATGCGTGTTGATTTACGGTATCCTTAAGCTATTGGGCAAGGAAGCCGACACCGCAGGAGCTGGCGCTGGAAATGTTATTGGCGATCAACCACGGTAGTCTCGGTACGCGATGTTTTATACCTGCTGCGGCCCGTTGTCGTCTCTAATCCGTCGCCTGGATGCTAGGTATCATGCCTTGGATTGATCATCCTTCCGACCCGCTGATGCGTCCGGGCATTTCTCCCTTGGCGAAAGTAATACCGGCTCTCACCCCTTACATTCTTGGAGGCGAGAGCGTGGCAGGCTACCCTACTGTGTCTGGTGCAAAACGTGTTGACGCAACGACATGGTCGACTAACGGAAAGATGCTACTCATTGCGCTCAATTTGAACAACGCTTCAGTCCAAGCTCAGATATCTACGGATGTCTTACATGGGAAGGGGACCATTTTGTTTGAAAATGGTGCACAGATCGTGCAGGACGGCGGCAAAGCAATAAATATACAGTTTCAACCACAAAGTAGCATAGCCGTTGTATTTTAACGTCGAAAATACAGTTGTATACCCAAGAAATGTGATGCAAGATATTATACAATCGTGTGATTCCACACACTCGTAAATGCTCAACTGTGCCTATGTTTATCCTACAGCTTGCTCTTCGGAACTGCCTGATCGTCATTCCAAGGTCCCCATTCCTTCAGTTTCTCAGCGCGCGCCGCATCGCGTAGTACCTGTACGGTCCTCATGGCAGTGTCGAATCTCTCTGCAGTAGACCTTTGGTTCGGTGCTTGAACCTCAAAGTCGGGCGTTTGTGGGGTGTATGCCACCATCGCTGTATGTAACAGAATAGAGCTTGAAACAAGGCCTCTGCCGCGTCAGCTCGCCCGGGATTATAGGAGATGAAGTACTCACGCAGTCAATCCAAATATAGGTTTTACAGCCTGTTGTTCACGGCCCGTCAAGAAACGGTGGAAACGCACTGGCTCCTTGGCAGCCCCCCATGCGACGTCGACATAAGTGTGGTAAGGAGCGACGGTTGGTTGTTCTGGGGGTGGATAGGCATCCGGAGACTTTGGCATGTGAGCTTCCGCTGATAGCTTCCTCTTTTTCGTGACGTAGAATAGCTTTTTCTTATGTTTCTTGTTGCTCGCCGGGTGATCATCCTCAGATTCACGAATTGCTGATCGAGGCGGGGGCGGAGGGACTAGTCGAATGGCACCGTCTGCTGGGGGGTCAGAGCCGACGGGGAATAGTGCTGCAGGCGGTTCCTCGTATAGTAATGCTCGAAGAGGGTGGGTAAACAAAAGGTCGACTTCGGGAGCGTTTAACTTGGGCTTGAGTGATTGGTCCTTAATGAGGACGACAACGCTAAGGGAGAAGTGCCTGTTAAGTTCGGTTCACAAGCATGCTCGTTGGCCTAGACGACTTACGGCGTAACAATCAAGTTATTTCCGGATACTAGAATTAACTTTCAGTCAGATA
This sequence comes from Ceratobasidium sp. C01, assembly GCA_025200755.1. Taxonomy (NCBI): domain Eukaryota; kingdom Fungi; phylum Basidiomycota; class Agaricomycetes; order Cantharellales; family Ceratobasidiaceae; genus Ceratobasidium; species Ceratobasidium sp. C01. Next base: position 15,266 of record JANWGL010003186.1, on the reverse strand, counting down.
TATCCAACTGACCAGAATTATAACACTCACGAAACGGTTCCAGTGTACAAAGTAGTGGTATTCGGTGCTTGTCTATTGGAAGTCCAATCTGTAAACATGTTATTACGTCCCGATTAGTGAACAAGTCAATAATCTTACCTCTTCAAAGGCTTCCCTCCGCTATGAAGTCTATGAATAAGGTGCAAATATAATATCAATACACACTTACCGCCGTGTCCTCAATTGAGCGGTCTTTGGGCTCCATCTTGCCACCAGGCAAAGACGTATCACCCCCGTACGCCCTTAAGGTGAGTGACCGTCTGTTGGAACTATAAGTATAACCCCATCTATGTAACGCATAATGTAACCCACCGGCTAAGTAGAACATATATGTCTCCTAGTCTCCCAACAAATAAAGCGACGAGTACGGCGGCGTGGCGCGAGCGGGGGAACCTTTTAGGTTCACCTGGCAAAGGATAGGCAGGGACGTGTTTGGACAGTTGTTGAAGAGCTCTATCAATGACGCAATTAGTGATATATCTGAGATAGGTACGTTTCACCTTCACCTACGTCTGTGATTCCGGCTTCAGGCTCAGTAAATCCCCAGTTGCAGACTTGAGTCTTGAAGTGTTATCGAATCTAGTGTCTTTTCCACTCATTTTGAACACACTACGCTGGGGCATGGTAGAAACTCGTTGATTATATATTCGAAAAACACGTGTAGTTTAAAGAGACGTGAGAGTGAGTCGAGCTGAGACTACGAGCAGGCTGGGAGTAGGGAGGCCGGGCAACGGCTAACTGATGTAACCGGGGACTTGAGCAGGTGGCGGTTCACGTGACCCTACGGCAAGCTGGACACGCGTTGAATACTCTGACTTTGGGCATGTGAACCGACGTGTCAATCTTAACAGAAGAAGAAGCAGTATTGAGAGGGGTGATATCTGAATACATTATAAGTTAATTATCGTGAATAGGAGGATGGTGGCTCCCGTTCGATAGGAATGGGATGGGAACCAGGCGAATGTCGCCTGACCCAATCCCAGAAATCGGTGCCGTATCTATAGTATACAACACCAAAGGCAGCACCTCCCAAATGTGCCCAATGATCAAAGGTCCTAAGATAGCATTTAGCCACGACTTTAATTACTATAGCGCTGCCTTTCACTCACCTCCAACCACGAATGATTCCCAGAATATCCAGGCATACCATCCCGCCAACGCCGGCGCCAATTGGCAGTGAAACAAATGGGAGAAAGATAAGAGATACGTTTGCATCAGGAAACGCAAGGGCGGATGCTGTTACTGTTGCGTAAATGGCCCCGGATGCGCCAAGGGATGGTGCGATCATGCTTGCTGTTGCAGCGGCGGGAATAGCTTCGGCTTTGGTTGAAGCCGACGTGAGAGCGCGGAGAAGAACGGGTAGCCGAACTCGCGTTGATATAATATGCGAGACATAAGACGAGAAAAGCCCAGCTAGAGAAGACACTAGTGAGTATACAATTAAAGGGCCCGCCGTGTGTTTCACATACCGCTAAGGAAGAACGCTAGGAAATGGTACATGCTAGTAGATTCTGGCATTCCAGAAGAGGCCAATGTTTGTTGTTTCCTCAATAGCGAGCTCATAGCCGTACCTAATATCGATTTCAGTAACCTTCGTTTGTCCGATTATCTATATAATAGTACCAACCGAACGATAAAAGCGCCAAAGAGTTGAAGGCCAGATGCATAAATGCCGAGTGGCTAAAAATGCTCGTAGCCATCGTATGAGATCGGCCGGAAAGAGGATCGTGTAAAAAGTGCCTTCGCATGATGGGTTTCAAAATTGGGATTTGCCACGCAACGAAGATCGAAGCGCATAAAGCTGTCGAACATTGTTAGGCTCGTAAGTCGAAACTACGTACGAAGAATAGCAACCAGCTTACTAGTTATGAGAATACTCGTTCGGCGTCCTTCTCCCGCACCCAGCCAGTTGTTAGCCGCAATATAAGCGGCCCGGTTCACAAACTGGCGCACTGCGACTGGGAGAATTGCTGTATTGTCTCTGACTGAGTTTAATGTTTCTGTGAGCCTCTATATAAATAAAAATAAAACTATTCACTAATGCTCATGTGCCAGAATCGCAAAGCTCACCTGCTTGAGATCGAGTAATCGAGCTCTTTGGAGCTCGGCACTTCCGGGAGTTGTGAGTCCTCGCCACCATTGTCCAGCACCAAGTTTCTCTGCCCAGAACTGTGTGTCTCGATTTGTGGCCGTGCCGGCCGCGTAGTACGCAAGCCCGGATAACCCAACAGCAAACTAACGAGGCAAGGTCAATCCACACATCAGTTAGGGCTCAAAAGTAAACTCACGAGAGTGGGCCTGAGAAAGGACGGCGACGTAAATTGCTCCGCAAAGCTTGGGTGTGCTGAACGACCATTCTCCCAGCTTAAGTTCTGTCCATGGCCATGAACATCTCGGCGAGGAAAATAATGTCGAGACGTAGAGGTGAAGAGTCTTCTAGGAGTAAAAGCTCTACTTAATCCGTGTGAGGCGCCAAAGCGGGGCCGGAAACACCCTAGGCTAGTGGTTAGCCCTCTTACGTTCATTCCAAGAGCTCTAGTGGTGGCGCTTAGTTGGTTACTTTGTAGATCAGGTGACTCCCTCATTGGAAATTCTCAAATCCCACCACTCCAGTCTTGCAAGTAGGAGTAACCACAGATCGCCGCCCTCGTTGAACTACATCGGCTACTATAGGTGTAAAGCTAGGTTGCACAGGCATTTTAGGTAGTGTAACATCGGCACCCTGGAATGTCCACGAGCTACCAACATCGAAGCTGGCGATTCTGTATATCATTTACCTGATTTGTCGCGTGTGCACGATGGATGGTTAAATTACGCCGGTATCACCAAGCAATATTCTACGTGAACAGTGCTTCTCCTGGATCGCAATCTTCCGCACCTGAGTCGAGTGGGCGGGCTGCCTTTTTAGTATCAGGATTTGGCACCAGATACTCGAATCCTGCAATGCAAGGTCTGCTCCTTAATCTAGGGCTGTTTTCTAACGAAACCTACCACATGATTCTTCCAGTTGGGGGAGGTTTCGCTAATGGACTTGCGACGCATGGCAGGCGCAGTGACCCTGCTTTAATTTTTGCTCGGCACCCCCTATCCGCCCTTTTAAACCCCAGTTGGTTCAAACAAACTGTCTAGGCCGCCCTCTACCAAGCCATCTAGCCATCTACCACATCACGGATGCCGCGACCAAACCGACTGTATACCCCTGGGTGGCTGTTGCACCTTAATGTTGTCTTACTCTCCGCTATGTATGTACGGGATTCTGCTGCCCGAATGCATACGATAGTTACTCGGAGGTCGTTGGGATCTTCTGCTCTTGAACTTCGAGCAGCTCCCGTACTGCCCTCAGGATGGTCTTATATGTCTTGTGTTCGAGAGCCGTCATCTGGACGTACGCTTACAGGCACGTATACTAAGTTAGATCCGTAGACCTCCTTTAACAGTTCATCCTCTCTCTCCCTCAGGATACTCTTTCACCTCGTCGACTATGACCGTCGACTCATGTGTTGCGGCCTGCGCTACTCAAGGTTATGCGCTTGCTGGAGCGGAATACGCCAACGAATGCTATTGCGGTAATGCTTTTGCTGGTGGTTCTACTGGCGGGGGCTCCGTACCCCCTGAATTGGAATGCAACATGCCTTGTGCCGGAGATGCTACGCAGACTTGTGGGGCAGGGAGCCGGCTTTCCGTCTACACGAACGGCCAAGTCGTCCCAGGGGCACCTGTACTTCCTCCCGGTTGGTCTTCTGAATCCAAATGCATCACCGAAGCCTCGACCGGTCGGGCCTTAGTTGGGAACTCTTTCAGCTCGCAAAGCTTAACGCTAGACCAATGCATCGATCTTTGCGACCAGACGGGCTTTCAGTATGCAGGAGCAGAGGTAAGTATTTATAATTCCACCTGTTTTCAACCAGCATCTATTGAACTACGTCTAGTACGCGGCCGAGTGTTACTGTTCTAATTCTATCTCGACAGCCAATGGTGGCGGCGTTGAAGTCGCCGCATCGGATTGTAGCATGAACTGCGCGGGTAGTACTATTCCTCTGCATGCGCCATTATCTTTTGCTGATAATCGAGCAGGGAACTCACAACAGAAGTGCGGTGCCGGCTATCGAATTACACTTTATAGCAAAACACCCACAGCCAATTCTACACCATCCGGCTGGATCAAGAATTTCTGTACTTTGGATCAAGACTCTCGTGTGCTGACTGGTTACAGCTACAGTGAAAATTCTGATATGACTCCAGCCACCTGCATCGCGTCCTGCGCGCAGCGCGGTTTCACGCTTGGTACGACTTAATACCCCATTCTGCGAGAGACGTACTAATCCCCGCATATAGCCGGTGTCGAGAACGGAAATGAATGCTATTGTGGAAACACCGTCAATCTTGCCTACCCCACAAAAGATGCCGACTGCCAGACCGCCTGTGCTGGGGATAGCTCTCAATATTGTGGCGGTGGATGGCGCCTGATGGTTTACATAAAGGTACTTAACAGAATTCATAGTACCCATAGTTCTAACGACCTAAGCCGTACAGGTACCTGATACGCCTTCGGGGCCCGACGCATGGACTTTAACGTCCGGCGGAACCTCCGGAGTGTGCGTTTAACTACAACGTTTAGGTTAATTGAACTACGTGCTAACTTAGGCTGCAGGGTTATGACCCATGTCGCAGTAACTACCAACGATACCGTCCTTGTGATCGATCGGAAAGAAAACAATCCCTTGCTCAAGGCAAACGGAAAGCCCGCTTGGGGCGCGGTGTGGAGTCTGGGTTCAAACACAGCTCGGCCACTGGACATTATTACACATTCGTTTTGCTCGTCGGGCAATTTCCTATCCAACGGCACTCGTACGTTTTGCGGTTGCCGTTCTACGCTCAATTTGGGGCAGTTAACAGGACTCCATAGTCGCAAATTTCGGAGGACATCCATACACAGAACGGAGCGGAGAGCCTGTTTCAGACGGACAACAAGGCATCCGGTTGTTCAACCCTTGCATGGCGTCTGAAAACTGCGATATCTACGAGAACCCCGCGGTGCGTAATTTACTGTACTTAACACTGAGGTTCTATAATCACTTCTCGTGTTTTAGCGGATTCGTTTAACTTCTGACCGCTGGTACCCATCATCTGCTCGCTTGCACGATGGATCAGTTATTGTTATTGGTGGGCAAGTGACTTCTGGCTGGACTAATGATGGTACGTTTCGGTTATATTAACATTTCCTTTGCCTGATAAAATTTCCGCAGCATCGGTGAACAATCCTACCTACGAGTTTTTCCCCTCCAAGAACATCAATGGGTACAACGGTTCGCTAACATTTGGCACTCAATCACATGGCTTTAAATACTCACGGTGCACTTAGGTCTCCAAATCCCCTCCCAATTCTTTAAAGATACGCTTCCGCACAATACCTTCCCGCACGTGTAGTAAGTGTCTATGAGAAACTACCCTACTTACTTGCCTCATATTGTATGTCGACAGCACCCTGCCAAATAAAAAGATATTTGTTGCTGCTAACAACCAAGCGAGTACGTACTCAATCAGCTAACAAAACACTTAACTAATGGCCATTTTCTAGTGATCTTAGATTGGGAGAACAACTCCGAGTCTCGTCTGCCAAACTTCCCCAATGGCCAGCGAGTTGTATATCCATTGAACGCTGGTGGTGAGGGATCTACCCCGCAACGACTCCGCAAAGCCCTCTGACCTTCCGCGGCCTGTTTAGGTGTACTTTTGCCATTGACTCCGGCCAACAATTACACTGCTGAAGTTCTTATTTGTGGGGGTTCGCACATATCGTGGGTTTTTATCACCAGATGCTGCGTGTCGGTACTCAATTTCAATGGTATTCAGTGACAAGATCCAGAGTGACGACATTGACGCGCATCATGATTATGCTAGCGCTCAATGTTCAAGGATGGTGCTCGACGAGGCTGGAATTGCTGAGGGCTGGAAACTCGAGTATATGCCAGAACCGAGAGGTAAATAACCTACTGCGAACAATTCCAACGTTATGCAGACTTTGATTTATTTTAGTTATGCCGGACGGCGTGCTTTTACCCAACGGAAAGGTCCTGATTGTGAATGGGGGTCGTACTGGAACTGCAGGTATAGCAAGCACTACTCACTACGACTTACTAGCTAATATCGACGCATATACACTTGTTTTAGGCTACGGGAACCTCCAACACCGCATTGGGGACTCAAATGCTGATAACCCAGCTTTCACGCCTTTGCTTTACGATCCTTCTGCTCCAGCTGGCCAAAGGTTCTCCCGTGATAGCATGCCAACAAGTGATATCGGAAGACTGTACCACAGTGTAGCGTGGGTACTGGCAAGCTCTTGCTATTCTATGTATTCACATATGTCTCTAGCACTCTTCTCCCTTCTGGCGCCATCATGATTGGAGGATCAAATCCCAACGATGATTCAGAAACTAGGGCTTGGCCTTCAGAATATCGCGTTGAGTACCTTAGCCCAGTAAGTCTCAAGGCACGTAGCACGACCTATCAATATACTAACCGCATATAGTCTTACATGTTCGCTGCAAGGCCTACCTATACTGGATTACCCGCCATGGTTGACTATAAAGCCTCATTCGCCATATCAGTGGTCATACCATCAACGACCGCAGCGGTTAATGTGATGTTGATGGACTTGGGATTTATAACTCACTCCGTTCACATGGATCAAAAGGCCGTGGGACTGGTATCGACTCTTTCAGCGGATCGTCGTGCATTATCTATCGTTGGGCCGCCTAGCGCGCCAGGTCCGTACCCAGGGTCGTGATTGACTGAACGAGAGGTGTTGTACTAATTTAAAACTATTAGTCTATTCCCCGGGACCTGGATGGATCTTCGTCATCGCTGATGGTATTCCCTCGGTGGCTCAAAAGGTTGTGATTGGCACAGGTATATCGCCACCCACAGACGACGCTGCGACAGCAAAGTAAGTTTGAAAAGATCTGGGGATCCCACGTGCGTTGACAGCTACTCGAATAACGGTAGCATGCTAGCCAATACTGCAGATCCCATTCCAGGACCGCATTGAGCGCTTTCCGTGTACAAACACATTCTTTACAGTACCATATCGTAGACATTTGAAATTCATAGCGCTTAATATCGGGGCTGGCAGCTTCTGCATCATTAGCCACATCTTCCGTTTACCAACCCACCACCTTAACTCATTACTTGCAATAGCTATGGCCTCGGATAGGGATCAACTGCTCGCTATGGGATTTCTTGCTGAACGCGTCGACTGTAAGTTTGTATTGCCTCGGTGCATGCCACCGTGAGATCTCCCAACCACTTATACTACGATCTATGCTACATGAAGGGGCCTTGAAAGCAACTAATAATGCCGGTCTGCAGCCAGCAATGGATCACATACTAGAGAATGATGGAAAGCCCATACCAGACCTGGGAAGTGTTACCAGCGCCCCATCAGCCCCACCTGCAGCTGAGGAAGATGACGAGGACCTTGCGGCCCTACGAGCGCAGTATGGAGGGGGCGCTGCTGCACCTACGGGCGGAGAAACTGCCGGAGGAGTTGCTCAGGCATGGGACTAAATCAATCACGTACGCTATCGATCACTGACAATCGTATTTGTTTCGATTTCTAGTCTATCAAGTGCTCCCAGTGCGGCAAAATATTTCGAGATACCGCCTTGGCAAACTTCCATGCTGAGAAGTCAGGGCACGACCAATTTGAAGAGTCAACAGAGGAGGTGCGAAGTGCCTTGTTCTGTGGACCTGATGCGATCTAACACGAAAGATGTTAGATCAAACCTCTTACGGAAGAAGAAAAGAAAGAAAAGCTCGCTGAACTTCGCGCTCGTATGGAAGAGAAACGAGCTGCAAAGGCTGCCGAAGAGGCAAAGGAGGCAAAGGCGAACGAGCTCATTCGGAGGAAAGGTGGCCAGGACGTGGGACAAATTAAAGAGGAACTCATGTTAAAGGAGGCTGAAAAAGAAGCCCGGCAAAGGAAACAAGGTGGGTTGCCACTGAGGACATTGGAAGGCTGTTCATACTGGATCTCCAAACAGATAAGATCGACGATGCGAAAGCAAAAGCGGCTATCAAGGCGCAGATCGAGGCAGACAAGAAGGCTCGTGCCGAAAAGGCTGCAAAGGAAAAGGCTTTGCGTGAGGTACCCACCCCATTGCACTTATCCACACATCAAGCTCATTTTATTTCTCAGGGCCGTGAATACCAACAACCCAATGTTGCTGGTGTCGGAGGCTCAACTAGCGCTACAGCTGCTGCTCCTGGCACAAAAAGCTCTGAAAACAAGAACACACGCCTTCAAATTCGGCTGGCGTCTGGAGGGGCTCCTATTACTGTTACGATGCCGAGCGATAGCAGTAAGTTTATATCGGGTATTATATTGCCGTAGCCATTACACGCTTCGTAGCTCTCCACGAGGTCGCACTTCATGTCGAGTCCCAAAATCCCGAAGTTTCTTCGCAGACGGTGACTTTCGCAACGACATTCCCTCGGTAAATATACGCTCAAAATTATCGATCTTACTCGATGAACTCATACTTGGTTCTACAGCAAAGTCTTTACCCGAGCTGATTTCACCCAATCATTGAAAGCGCTTGGACTCACACCATCCGCGGTTCGTGCTTCAGCTTTTTGCTTCTACTATAACTTACTAAAGACAACTCACCCTATAGGTTCTCATGGCATCATAATTGTTTATAATGTAAATATGTACACTGTAACCGCAATCATAACGATGACGTGAGACCTCGGATGCAAAATGAGGCGTTTCTTGTGCTAAGCGCTTGAATTCTAACTACCACAACCATAAAGTACTCTCAAAGCGCGTTGCACTACCTATGAGCAATTCAAAGAGACCTCCTAGGCCAGTGTGCCGTTATTTTTCTGCCGGTCGATGTCTCGCTGGTACCACCTGTCTATATGCTCATAGCTTGAATATTGGACGAAGCCCCCGACAAGAGAACCAAATATGCCGATTTTATAACAACGGTTAGGTCCAACTATGTGGACTTCCTGTTTGCAAAAATTAACCTAGGTCTTGTAGGCTACTGTCGACGCGGGGATAGTTGTTGGTTTCGCCACGTAGTATCCACTCCCACCCCAGCAAGTTCTTCGGTTAACCAGAAAGAAGAAGCAACCGATAATAGCAAAGAGGTGGAAGAACTCCTATGCTCAATATGTTTTGAAGAGCCAACTCAATTCGGGTTGCTTAGTGAGTTTGCACTTTGTGCTTCCTTTCAAGGGGGTGTAACTAATTCTATGTGACTTGCAGCGGGGTGTTCACATGTCTTTTGCTTGAAGGTGAATCGTTCTCGACAAAACTTATTTTGGGTTAACTTATATCCCTTAAAAGTGTATTCAAGGTTGGAGATCTTCGATAGACAAGGGTAAGTCGCTGTTGCTCAGTTATAAATAATGACATGGACATTTGTCTGATATGCAACACTCGTCCCACCCTCCATCATCTCAGACATTGAGGTCGTTGTTTCGGGCACCAATAAGACATGTCCAGCCTGTCGTACTCCTTCTAAGTTTATTACACCGTCTAGTCGTTTCTCCCCCAAGGACTCGCCCGAGCGGGAGAAGTGTGTCAATGGTTATAAATTAACTTTAAGCAAGATACCTTGCAAGTACGTCAATTACGAAACTCTGGGATCATATAACTTAAAATGGGGCGCCGTAGACATTTCGAACGCAGCCCGCCATGTAATCGGTTTTGCCCATACGGCAAAGACTGCTTCTATCAACACCGGAATTCCGATGGAACTCCATATGTCTTCGACGAAGGCATAGACTCAACGATGGAAAGGCACAAGGCAAAAATGATAGCACGGTCCCTCCCAAGTGCCACAGTAATGGAAGCCCTTATGGCCAACGCCGGCTATGGGCGCCATTGGATTCCAGGAGGTCCTACGTGGGGGCATTACGAAAGCGATGATTATGAGGATTTCGAGAGTGATATCTCCGACGAGGACTGGATGCCCGCGCTAATGTTTTAGACATGGGTCAATACTGTAGTAATTTGTATGTGCCCAATTTATAGTCCCAAACTGAGCTAAATTAGCCGGGACATTGGAAATCCGGATGCATCTCGTTTACCACCACTTCATCTGGGTTGTTTACTATATATGATACGTTTCGCATCAGAACAAATAGAGAGATGGTGTCCTTATCGCACTTTGTGGACTATACCCTGCCTATGCTACTGATATTCTATAGTGTGTAAGCCGCTGCTTTCCTCACGCTTTTTATTAATAATAAACCCTCTTTCAGTTGGGGACTTTACATGGCTATCTTTCAGGTTGGAGGTAAGTTTGTTAACTCCTCGTAAGCCTTATAACTGTGGAAGAATCCCGCTATGTTGGATCTAGCTGGTTGGCTTGGTTGCTACGCGGCGCAAACGTGGTGGGCCGGTATGTCTCCCGCGTGCTCTATCCGAATCTACATGATTCAATCAAATCGTACCTTTACAGCTCTTTACATAGGCTATAGTGCTGTTGCTATTTCGAGTATCGTCGGGCTCATTGTCTTGTTATGGAGACTTCCCCCGGATCACGATGTACCCCCTTCTGTGCAGCATGTCATTGCGCAAAGGTGGTTCGATCAATATCCTCACGAAAGCAGTAATGAAGGCGGTGGCCTAAATAAGTGTCATAAGGGGAATTGCAATGGGAGAATCAAACCCCCACGTACACATCACTGCTCGGTGTGTCAAACCTGTCGTATGGGGTGGGATCATCATGTAAGTGAACCAATTCCATCTCCCAAAAGGCATTTACAAGCTACGTTCCGGTATATAGTGCCCTTGGGTATGTCGCTTGTTTGCACACGTACTTGTTCACGACTAAGGCGCGCTATTAGATAGGCAACTGTCTAACGATTCGACAATCCAAGTGTTTTTTGGCGCTCTTGGTACTCACAGCATCCAGCGTTTGCGTCTTGATTGCCCCTGTTCTTCATCCTATCTGGAACGACCTCCAAAGCATGTATAAATCCTCACGCGCGGATCCGCGCTGTGCTCGTCTATGGTGGGATTGGTGGGGGTCGTATATTGTCTTCGGCGGTCCTGGAGGACGATGGGTACTCGGCACAGCGCTTGGCTACTGGGTAACAGAGCAGGGTGCTCCACCCAATCCTCAACGTTGCAGATACGGCTCAGTTTTTGCGCGGCCTACGTTCGGCCCTGCAATAACTGTCGTAGCGGCGTTATGTCTCGCAGGGTTTTGCGCAGCAAGTTAATCCCCTACAAGAAGCTATTAACCTAACATCACTAACAGACAACTAGGTACTCGCTTTGCAGATGATGTTTCGCATACTACGAGGTCAAACTACCATTGAAGCGCTTCAACATAGCACATTGACCAACGGGTCAGGCGCGACCATCAGATATTTATGGGTGCCGAACAATCGACCCACATTCCCAGACGCTACTTCCACTGTAGGTGAGATTGGCGACGAGGGAAGCCTGCGCCAACGCTTTCAGCAACATCTTGAGCCTCATTCTCCTCATGGTGGCGCGTTCCCGCTCCTCCCTCATGAGCGTGTGTACGATATCGGAGTCCGCAAGAATTTCCAAGCATTTTGGGCGATTCCGCTTTTGGGCGCTAGGCAGACCTCGTCGTAAGTGAGATTGTTTTACTCTGAATACGATCTTACAAATTTATTTGTGTCAGAACGCTATCCAATCCACCTCCCGTTAACCCTGAGATTCTTAAGCGCATTAAGTCTGGGTTGTAATGGCTCGCTCCACCTGAGCCAACTGAAATTATGTTGGACGCTAGCGAAACTGGGTCGAATTATTGGTTCCCCGTATAAAAACGTTACGGGTGTACTGCTAGCTCTTGGCAATCAAAATTCCTTAAGACTGCATATATGCGCTTTATTAAGTCCTTGCCTCTTTCCTCGCGTCACTAGCCCACTTGAAATAATTACAACGATATCGAGGGTCAACCTCCTCTCGTAGTCTCGTGGACTTTCCAGAATCATAACCGGGACCCATAGGCCTAGCCGGGGGTTCAGTGTGGTCAAGCGTGTGAGAGAGGAGTGACTTACATCGAACATAGGAAAAACTTCTTGCCCTTGTTGGGGCCAGGCTTATTTACAGTGTGCTCCTTCGTTGGGGCGTTGTGGACAGTGCACCGAGGGGGTTCAAGTGGTTTCATCAGCTGAGACCAGGCCAATTTGCTAGTAGCACTGTCTACTAGTTGGGAAGACGATGCGCCAGACACTTCCAATATCTGGATAGTACTCTCTCGCTCAGTTGGATCAAGCTCGACCTCTTCTTCGTCTGAATCACCACTGAGCTCTATTGGGGGCGAACTCGAGCGATTTTTTAAGCTCCCAGGTTGCGCGGAGGAACCCGCAAAGAAAGTGGCGAGTTTGGGTTGCTTCTTCACGCTGGTAGCCGGAGCCTTCTTGGATTTCTTGGTCTTCAAAGCGACTGGTTGAGGGGTAGAACTGGTCACTTTACGCTTTCGGTCTTGAGGCAAAGTCGAAAACGAGGGATCGGGTTGCCCACGGATAAAGTTAGATGACTGCGACGAGCTAGTCGATAGTGAAACAGCCAATTCGGTTTTGGTGATTACGCTAGGCTCAACTATGTCGACACTTGGTTGAGAAGGAAGTTCCGGCAAGGGTGGAAGAGTGGCGATCAGTTGAGAATCTCCAGAGGGCGTAGATTCGGGTGTAGCAGATTTCTTTGCAAAGAACGTCGAGAGCAGTTTTTGTTTACTTGAGAACTCGTCCCAGAATTTAGTTGAGATTGGTGGTGGTTCCCTTACTCCGCTGTTATCGCAATAGGGGCTAAGCTTGTCCGCCAGTCGAGAGACCTGACCATCTGGCAGAATAATTTCGTCATGGAGGTCGACGAAAATTGGGCAATGGTCTGACCCGCGAACGTCGGGTTGTATATCCCCGTGCTTGAACCATGGCAAGAGACCTTTGGTAAGGAGTATATAATCTATTCGAGTTCCGTAATTGGATTCTCGAGCGTTGGTTCGGGTGTCCCAACCTGCAAACTATGTCAAAAGTACAGAAAAATGCGAAAAGCAACCTGCTTACACGTGAACATTTTCTCTCTCTCTGGCCACGCATTTCTAGTTACGTCGACCATCGGGCCTTCAGGATGGAGCCACTGACGAAACCAAGCTCGAACTGGCCGCTCCCAAAAGTCGTTCTTCCTTGATTCTAGGGACCCTTCACAGTGATCTAACGGAGTCGCAACAACATTCAAGTCGCCTAGCACAATAACTTCTCGGTCTTCGTGAATCAACCTTTGTACGCGGTCTTCCAGCAGTTTATGGAAGTTGTATTTGAAAGGAAGTCGTTCATCGGATGTTTCGTTCGGGCAATATACGTTAATGAGGACGAAGAGGCCAAAGTCCACAACTAGTGCACGACCTTCGTTGTCGAGAATTGCAAGGTCCGTAGGGATATTTCCGAGCGCATCTGGCATCAACTCTAGCTGAACCCAAAAATGATAAGTGATGGCTTAACACGCAGGAACATACTCTTACCGTGGCTAATTCGGGGTAACTGGATGATATCCTTTGGTTTATCTCCAAATTTACTTTGCTGGTCGCTTGATCCGCGCCAAGTAAACCTTCTTCCGCTTTAAGGGGGACGGCCGTGGTGGACTTGGTATAGACAGCAACTCCACTGTAGCCACCCTTATTTTTGGGGAAGGACATTACGGCATCGTAGGTTCCGGGAAGCGCAAAATGTCTCGTCAACAACTGGCGCGATATTTTCATCTCTATAAGGGGTAAGGAGTAAGTTGTAAAGTCGATTGGCTCGTTGAGCATGACACACCCTGGAAGCAAAGTATATCGGCGCCTAGTTCTTTGAGCATCTCGTCGCAAGTCTTTAGAGTATACCATCTATATAGGCTCATAGTTAGATATAGATTTGAAACAGAAAATAGCTAAACCTTACGGATGGTACTGGGATAATGTTCGAATTCCATTCTACAAATTAGAAGTTAATAACTAAAAGAGTAAGTGATTTGAACCGACTTACCACATTCCAAGACAGGATTCTCATGAGATAGAAATGTAGCTGTGAAGGTGTGATGCTGATGTTGGTTGAGAAGTAAACTCAGCCACATGACATGATGGAAAGGTTTAAGCGCCATAAATTGATTCAATACAATAATAGACCGCAAGCCAAATTGACCAGCTACAGAAATAATGGCTTCATAATCTATTTTTGAGGAAAATCATGGCACCCCCATCTCATGAGGTCCTCAGAGTGGTCAATAAACCGGTCTTCACAAACTCACGGGGGTTACCGCTAGCTTCAAGATACTTGCTAAGAAAGAACGAATCGCTCGGCGCTGCGATATAATCCGAATGTAAGGGGCAACATATGGCATCGCTATGAATATAAAACTTACGAGTATGCAGCGCATTGTTCTGAACCCAGATATCGAACAAAGACGCAGCCTCCTCAACCCGCATTTTTGGAGGAACCGGGAGGCCTTTCACTCCTGATGCATACTCTGCGATGCTCTTGCTGCGGTGTTCGTATGGCGAGGCAGTTCCCGGTTCAATTATGCCCAGAGCCTCCTTCAGGGGAAGGGGTTCGAGGAACCGAGGGTTAGTGCTCGATGTAGCACCAAGCACTGCGCCCCTCGTCTGTGAAAACGTAACGAGTTAGAAATGATAAATGTACAGTCTATAAGTCACTCACGAGGGTGCGCTTGCCCGAAGCATATTCTAATATCATCCTAGGGAGGGTAAGATGATGTGCAGCAACAAGATCATACTGTGGATTCCGATACTTCGACATGCAAAATAGTGCTTGGAAGTCATCCACAGCCAGCAAAACCGGGTGTCTTGAAAACAATTCAATCATTAGTTCGCAAGCACCAAATGAGGCTAGGCCTGCTCACTTATTCTGCTCCCCTAATACTTTCAGCGCAGTCTCCAGAACTTCGATCGCTAGTGATTGATCCTTGAGCCCAACGTCCAAAAGCTTCGAAAGCGAAGTTCCTCTGCTGAACTTCCCCAGCCGCTCATTCTCAATGTCTTTCGTGATTTGAGTATCCGGGTTGCGTAGTATACCGGAATTCACTTCAACAAATTGGGTGAGAACCTCCAATGCGAGAGCGGGTTGTTGAAATGTCTTGGTTCTTGCGTCGTATGCATACGGTGTTGTCGAGTCAACCCAGCTTATGGCTACGCGTGAACACATTAGTAGCTTGACCTGACACAGTTCGAGGC
>JANWGL010003185.1:0-14669 GCA_025200755.1 Ceratobasidium sp. C01 | reverse complement strand
ATAATTAAGGTACACCCAATGGGATATGAAGCCGACCAAAGCAGCTGCCAGGGAACAAGCAACAGGTTGATCTTCGTACAGCGACAATGTTCCGAGCTGCTTTCACGTGGTGGTTACATAACTAAGCGGCTTTTGTTTGTCACCTAGGACCTCATCTGTCACGTGAGAGACTTGCCAAACAGTAAGCGCACAACACTTCCGTTCGTTTCTTTTGCTGCGATCGCATTTATTGTTAAATTATTCCGAATTTGGTAATCGCCGTTGGAGCTGAAGATTCATTCATATCCTGAACTACACCATATGTATTATAAGCATCCCCTTACTTAAGAATGGCCAATAATAGCTTGAGGAAGGTATGGCTCCTCCAACCTCTTGATCTCTTCTTCCGTTAGCTTGACGTGGACACCAGCTACGTATTGATGCGTTATTATGGGCACGATGAAGAGGCGTTTTTAAGACAACCTACCCGCGATATCCTCTAAATTCTTGAGGTTCGTTGTCCCAATGATTGGAGCGGTCATCCCGTCTTTTGACAAGCTCCAAGCGACAGCAACTTGTGCCATGCTAATGCCACGAGTCTTGGAGATCTCCTCGACCCTGATGCCCAATGTAAGTAACGCATATACGTACGCGTAGCTTCAGCCTAGCCTACCGCTTAACTATTTCATCGTTGGCCGCGCGGGTCTTATCTAATAAAGTACCCCACCTACATATCAAGATATTAGTCTTGTCAGCAATGCGAACACTCTCGACGTACCTATCTGTCTCAGATCGTAGGGTACTCTGGGCGGAGAGTGGGCGGGTAAGGGCTCCCCGAGCGAGGGGAGACCACGGAATCATACCAACCCCGAACATCTAGTTTAGCTGGTTTGAGCAAGATGGATTACAATTTTACAGTGGAGCCACTCACCTTCAGAGTTGGGATCATTTCTCGCTCTTCTTCACGATAAAGCAGATTATGGAAGTTTTGCATCGAGACGAACGGCGTCAGCTTGTTGTTGATCGCATAGTTCTGCATCGCTTGAAACTGATAGGCGTAGCAGCTAGACATTCCAATGTAGCGAACATAACCGGCTTGAACGACGTCATGGAGCGCCTGCATCGTCTCTTCTATAGGAGTTTCCGAATCGAAGCGATGACATTGGAGCACGTCTACGTAGTCCAGCTGTAGGCGCTCCAAGGAATGCTTGATCGACTCGAATATATGCTAGGTTAAGTGAAAAGCAAGTGGTTGAATGATCAATCCTCAGCTGAGCTAGCACGCTTACCTTGCGACTTAGTCCGTGTTGGTTAACATAGCCTGCTGAGTCGGCACTACTTCCATAATGGACTTCGGAGGGAGTACGACCCACGACGCCGTACACCTAACTCGGTTGGGTAAGTATCCCAGTGGGAAGGATTTCATGTTAATTTATGTGCGTCACCCACTAAAATTCGCAAATATGTGTACCCTACATGTAAACCGAGCAGATAAATGTCTCCCAACTTTTATTGTATTTCTTGTCCCTTAAAAATTCATGTCCGACACATCTAAACTAGAATACATGTCACTCGTACAACAGGACAAAATGTAATTTACATGTGTGATACAGCTAATCGCCGCTGTAGATCTATGCGTCCCCAAACCCTCCAAACTCCTCGATGAACTCTGTGCGGGCTCCGTCCTCGCTTCGATCGACAATATACCAATGTTCTTGAGATAAGACTCGACCAACAACGTTCTCAACTGCCCGGATATCAAGGATACGGGGTGGTTGAAACCGTTGATACGACACCAAATCAACTGTCGCATCGCCTTCAGTACACGCGCACGGGGTTAAATCAGCCAAGATACGAGTGGTTCGCCGAGTTATGCCCAGGATCGGGTTAGGCTCAAGCTCTATTACAAGAATGCACTCTAGGCGCCCATACTCAGTGGCCTTTACCATCTTTGGCGGGCGGTTTCGCTGATTCTCGTACTCGTCACGCCAAAATGCATACTATAGACTGGCCGTTAGATAATCTTACAAAATACACATCCATACACTCACCCGCACAAAGGATGCATCACGCTTTGAGGCCGAGCTAAGGGAATTCCCACAGACAGCACTGCGAATGTAATCGCCATCGCGGATCCGAACTTTGCCATAACGAATGCAGTATGTCGGAAGCAGCTTGTACCATTCATGAAATGTACCCGCCGTATCGGGCTGGGCTGTAAAGTAGCCTGCGAGCCTTCGCCGTTGTGCAGCATTAGGACGATATTCGCGGAGACAGGGAAACCGAAGTATGGTACGCGGATCTGAAGGGCCTAATTAAGCGAACTGTTTGTATGCTTATTACAAGACTCACATTCAAGGTAGGTGTGCTCCATCGCACTTACATGTTCTGGCGAGCTGTTAATCCCCAGCTTTAGGGCGCGCTTGACTGATTTGTACTCCGAAGACAAAGCCGAAAGTTGAGCCATCTGGAGTACTCGTGTACTGATCGATTTATATGGGTTGACCTTGGAGCTCACGGCGTCGACAGCGACACCACAATATCGTTCAATCAGGAACGACCAAGAGGCCCATACAGGTCCACAATACAGGACCTCATGCGGGACGTGGAGAAGCGCATGCAGCGTGAGTTTGCAAGCTGACAATCGGTTGGGGCTATATTGATAGTAATATCTCAAATAGGGGACAGTCCTTCAGTCGAATGTAAATGCTGGCAACGATTTACTCACTCTTCAAATCGCTTTACATAGCCTGCAACACGGCGTTTCAAGTCCACGATTGCATCAACCTTAATTGACACCGATAGCAAGGTCTTGAGGATATGTACGAACTCCATGTAGTGCATATAGTACTTCTCTGCGAGTCGACCACGCAAGACTACTGGCCCGATATATTGGAACCAGAAAGACCAGGACTCAGCATTGAAAAGGCGGCGCTCGGTTGCAATATTGGGGATTGGTCGGACAAAAGTAGATGGGAGGGTTTGATTAGCGGCAAAAGTCTCCCGCCCGATTGCAGCCCAGTCAACAGCTGAAATCAAGTAGTTTTCTGAGCCTGGTCCTGTGATACCATCATAGCGACCAGTCCATAGAGATACCAGATTCGGGCCATGATTGAGCAAGAACAGATGCATGAACTCATGCGGGTACGAGTCTGGTCGTCGAAGCGAAGGAATGCGATCAAGAATTGTAGGGTGAGAGATGCCATAGTCGGTTGCGCGTTGGTTACGAGTTGTTTTATTTGGCGCCCTGTGAATCTCGTCCATCTGTCGACGGAGATCTTCGGATGTTCGCAGTGGCAGATCTTCTGGGTCATATGATGGGCGTAAATCAGGAGGATCGCCAGGGGGATCGCCAGGGGGATCGTTGGCAGGGTCGTCAGGGTCATAGGGTCGGACGAGTGGAATGTAGTAGGTCTTGCGTGCGGGATCGAATACGCCAATGATTTCGCACGCACGGCAAGGGAGCTTCGCATTTGGGCCCTTCATCCCCCCAAAATGCTTGATTGCTTGCATGTCCCCGCAGACCAGCAGAGGAAAGGCTCGAAGTGTGAAGTGTTCTTTCCGATAGGCATCATAAGTCTTGACGCCAGGTCCAGCAAGGCGTGTCGCTTCGGCCACAAATGGATGAAGGAACGAATTGAAGTCTTTTGGTTGCTGTGGACCTGGAATAACCATGAGAGGGATGACGTTTCGGAGCTTGGATCGATGGCTACCAGGGAGGTTAAGGTTTTGGAGGATGATTGGCCAACATGTGTCAGACGCTTTGTGACCATGTTCGAAAATCTGGACACCGTCGCCCAAGAAACTAAATGCAATGTCGCGTCGGCCCTCGAAGAACCTTCGCCCAGTGTCCACTCCATCGATAACCACATTCTCCCGGCATAGGTTTTTGTAGAGTTCTGAATCAAAGATGTCTTCAATGAAGCCATCGCGAGTCTCGTATTTGTGTCGATAGCGCATCAATTTTGACATCTCTGGGTCCAAGAATAGTGCTTGAAGACGCCCAGTGAGAGGGATATAGTCGTATTGAGCAGCCGGCTTCCCATCAAGGTTATAGCGTGAGCGACCGCAGGTGCGGCAGTGGGTATCGTTTTGGTATACACCTGTAAACGCCAAGCAGTTGATGCGGCATCGATCGTGTTGAATGCTAGATACCCCGGAGAGAGCGGCGATGCGACTTTGAAGCTTGAAAAGGGTGTAGAGCTTGAGCTGACTGCGAAACGCCAAGCGCATGCGATCATAATTTGCCCGTGAGATGCGTCCGCATAGTCGAATAGCCATCATCTTAATATTTGTCATATCAGTTTCTGTTAAAAGGCCGTCTCCTTTATAGGGTGTTTTAGAAATCAAGTTGTAAAACCAATCTTAGAAACTCACGAAGCTCTCGGAGCTCATGCTCACAATCCTCTGCGTACCATCGCTCGTAAATCTCCAGATCCTCATGGTCTATGTGTACAAATCCATCATATTCGTCCTCTAAGTTATCAACATGCTCAGGGGGTGGAGTGGGAGGTGGAGTGGGTGGAGGGGTGTCGACGCATGACCAAGTATCGAGGTGGTCGCTTGACTCGCCATCCGTCTCTGCCTCCTCATCTCCCATATGAAGTTCTTCCTCATCTGTAAATAAATTTAGAATATTATAGGTTTGGCCTCTGGAATACGCGCATACCGTTATTGCCAGCAGCTGGTATATCCTCATCATAACCCTCCTGAGGCTCGAAGTCTGCTATTGAAATGGGCAGTTTGGGATTAGCATATATAAACCTTTTGAATGTAGTTGTTAGTAGTACTTACAAGCCAGCTCTGGTTCAGCTTCATTCGCTGCTTGGGTCCGAGCTCTGGTCAAATGGCGCAAGCGGGTGCGGGTTGATGCCCATCCGTTACAGTACGAGAGTCCACAATCACATGGAATATCAGCGCCAAACCGAGAGCCCGCATGCTGAACAGATATATCATGTTCCATTGAGCAGAAAGGTGTCAGGCAAGGAGATACAATGTCGAAGTAGCGGTCAAATTCTGCTAAGTCACTCTAGTGGCTGTGCTACTTTAGCGCTGTGGTCTTTACTGCTTATTGTGTCTCACACGCCGACGACTATCTAAAGGCCCTGCGAGTGCTCCAATGTGTTTTCCGCTCCTCTCCTTCAACCTTCTTGCCAAGATTTTGCTATCACAAATAACACTGGCATGGAGTACGATTCTGGGAAAGATGGTACGTATAACCAATTATCCGCTATTAGTAACTAACTGGTGAGGGCTTGTAGCGGCTGGACAAGATGAGCGCATCAGTAGGTCAACACAGTGGAAGGAAGTTCTAGGTAAATATGGCCGCTTCCAGGTGCTTTCCTCCAGCTAACGCCCTTTGATATTTAACCTAT
Organism: Ceratobasidium sp. C01; assembly: GCA_025200755.1. Classification (NCBI taxonomy): domain Eukaryota; kingdom Fungi; phylum Basidiomycota; class Agaricomycetes; order Cantharellales; family Ceratobasidiaceae; genus Ceratobasidium; species Ceratobasidium sp. C01. The sequence goes on along the minus strand of JANWGL010003185.1, from coordinate 9,315 downwards.
ATAGCTACCCCCCGTGTTCCAAACCTTGATGACCCAAACGACTCTCATTATGCATACTCCGCGACCTCAAACACCAAGGAGAAAGCCAAGAAGCTTCCAGTAGTAGATAGTACGTATTTATTTGTAATCAGTAATGGGTATTAACTTCTGCTTTGCAGACGCGCCTCCACAACGCTCTCGTGACGTCGAGGAGGCCAAAGAATCCCGCAAGGCCTCTCACTCATATCGGGGCAGCGATAGACGTTCTTACTCCCCGCCAAGGGAGAGACACTCGAGGCCAGAGAACCAGGCAAGGCGCCATTCTTCCCGCCGCGAGCATCCCACATCCGACCACCGCATGCACTCACGTGACCATCGTTCCCGCCGCTCTTACTCTCGTTCCCGCCGCTCTTACTCTCGTTCGCGTTCTCGTTCGCGTTCTCGTTCTCGTTCTCGTTCGCCAACCCGTGGTCGATCCGATTTGCGTTCGAAATCCAAATACCGCCGCTCTCGCCACTCTGGTGCTAGGTCTCGGGCTCGATCCCGTTCTTGGTCTTCCCCTAGTTCCCGCGCTTGCTCTCGTTCTCGCTCGGTCACTCGTTCTGAGGCACGTCGTGACAAATCACCTTTACCACCTAAATGGTTCAACAAAGTCCTGAAGGAGGATGTTGAATCATCCTGGGTTGGCGAGGCCGGAAAGCACGGCACCCGCCGAAAGACTCGTGACACCGATGGAAAGGGGGTTGTTCAGCGTACCAAGATCGAACAGGCTATGACGCGCGCTAAGAAGAACGAAGTTATCCGAGCACAGGGGCATTGGTTCGGGCGACTCTTCGGGTTTCGATTCAATCCATACACCACCGACGAATCCCTGATCAAGAAGCCGGGTCTCACAACGTTTGCCCGACCCTTCTCCCAAGCTGGACGCGGCACCAACAGTCTCCAAGCTGCACTTGGCTTGAAGGACGACCGCGACATGTTCAACGACATCCGGGTATGTAATTTATTTATCCCAAGGCTCTTTCACGCTCTCACCATTCCGACCAGAGCACATGTCGCAACCTCTGCGCCATTCACACCGGTACAAGCCCTGGCTCGCCTCGCAATTGGCAGGGTGTCTCATCTGGTCGCAAGGCCGATTTGAACGCAGCTGTAAGTTTATAATTGTCTTGTATACACACAACTAAACGTTTGAAATAGATGCTCAAGGAGTATCCATTCCTCGTACACTTTCGAGACGACGATGGCGATTGTTGGGCTGTCAAAATGTTGGCCCAATCGTACCTCGGGGGTAACAAGGCGCACCGGAAACGTATGTGATCGCCTCAATCAATCACTAGACCACAATCTTACCATTCTTATATCTACAATGAGTAGGACTCAACGGGACAACGAAATCGAAGGCTAAGCGCAACGCTAAGTCCACGAATGTACCAAGCAATAATGATGCTAGAGACACAGCAATCGAGGATGACGACAATGACGACGGCAAGGCGAACAGCTCGGAGAACGACGCCGGACCCTCCCCAGCTGACCGCCGTGAGAAGTCTGATGATCGTCGCAACGAGACTGTTAGTGCATCAAAGGGTGAGTATCTCTCAATATTTGGTACACATTTAGTGACTTTTTACTGCAGCGGCTGATCGCAGGAAGGCAGCTAGGGTGGTTCAGGGCGAACACGAGCGCGAGGAGCGTCGAAGGGAATACGAGAGTGAGCTCAAAGACCAACAGAAATCAACCAAGAAGGCAAACGGCGGCAAGAGTGTGAGTAATGTATACAATAAGCCTAAATATCTCAATTCTCAACGGTACCAGGTTACGACTGTCGCTGGGAAAGGCAAAGGTCGCGATGACACCCAGACAGCGACTCGTTCCTCCACGCGGCGTGATCCCCTTCAAGAAACTCCTGCCGGTCCTTCTAAGCCACCAGTACGTTACCTCCTTCCGTGTTCAATACAACGCAACATACAGAACTGACGCACCTGCTAGGCCGCCAGGACAACAATGCGACCACCAGCCACTCGCTCCTCGAAGAAGTGACAGGCCGACTTGGATTCCTAGCGGAGGCTTGACGGTAAGCGTCCTTGAGAGATATATGCGCTACGGCTGATAGTTATATATTAACTAGATTCTATGCGATTGATTATTCTAATATTACACGATATAGTTTTGGCAAACCTTCCGGTGAATATACGAGTGGAGTTCTGGTGTGCACACACCACGGTAGCGACCACCACCGAAAGGTTTGCCTAGACTCTCTGGTGTAGGATTGGTATATGTATATTAGTTTCTCACGGCTTGTTTATCTTATACGATTGTACTCAAAGATACTAGTGGGTGAACCATCAATCGTATATGTGCAAGCCACAGAAAACTAGGTTCGCCGGCCAGCGAATTTACATGTGCTGAACATGTAATTACCTCTGCACAATTAAGCGTGTGATACATCAATGTAGGGGGACAGTAAATTACATGTGTTAGTGACCGGTGGTCGGACACGACTTAATTTACGTGTCTGAAATAAATTATAATGCGCCTTCCATAAAAAACTCATGTCTCGCCCATGAAGCAAACAATGGGTTACCGACGTAAATTAGGTGCGACACTTCCCACTGGGGTATTGGTCAAGCACATCTATGAACGACTAGCCACCCTACCTTGGTCATGACCACGATCTCATCACGGGGAAGCTTGAGTTGTTTGATAGCCTTGCCCAGAATGATCTCGGACTCGCCGTTTGAATAGACGTTTGCTGTGTCAAATGTCTGAATTCCTAAATCGTAGCTATCGCGCAAACAACGAGCGAGAGTTAGACTCATTAGATGATAGGGCTATCAAAGGAATAACCTACGCGGCTTTAATATGCGCAATTCCTTCCTCCTCGTTCAAGATCCACTTGGCCCACTGAGTGTTTCCATAGCTCATCAATCCGAGTATAACGCGAGACACTTTCAGGCCAGACTTGCCCAAACGAACTAAGCGTACGGTTAGTAGTTCCGTCGATTTAAGTCAAAGAGAGACCCACCATATGTCATTCGCTTTTTAGTGTTTTCTTGAGTAGATGCCATAGCAAAATGCGACTATTCAACTCCTTTCAGAACTTTTTGAAGCTAGGGAGGAGCGCTAGGTAGCTGGTGCAAACTTGAGCTGCGTCGCGTCTTTATATAGAATTACCGGTCCCAATCAAATCAACGACCACGTAATAGCAAGCGGAGGGCTTGCGCGGCGTTCGTGATAGTCCAGCTCATATTGTTTGATAGCATTCATTCGACACGGAACTTCGAAGCCGGAGCGACTCATTTTGAGGTGGAGGTTTGGGTGCCGGTGGATTCCAACACCTGCCAAACAGGTGTAACATGCGCGCGTGAGAACGAAGTATATTTTTATCTCGCCGTTGGCGCATCATGGTGCATGTGTGAGCTCCAACGACTACGAATACCCAGAAGGCGGAGACAACTGTCTGCAAGAAAAGCCGAGGTATTGTCGTCTGGGTCCCTGATTCGAGCCCGTTTGCATATTTCTCGTGTTGAGTACCACTATGAACCAAAGTTTCAGCCGTTATGAAGATGCATACATCCACTGTCAGAATAAATACTGTCTTTTCAGTATCTCTTTTTCTTTTTTTTTAAACCGATCGCTAACTTTCAGCTGCTATGAGCTCTGCAGTCGCGGGTTGTGGATCAGAGCCGGTTCGGTCCCAGGTAAGATAAGATATGTCCAACCACGTTCGTGAATCCCTTGTATTCTAGTCTTAAAAATACTGAAATGTCTCAAGATATGCATGCTCGCAAGCGTACCTTAATACTGATGCGGTGACTAGAATGTCAACCTTCCCTACCTTCTCCGAGTCAGGGTACTAAGAGAGAGTTTGGTCCCAGACAATTCGTTCCTTCTGTTATCATTGCTTTCATCGTGCGTAGTTTGCTCCAAATTGAAAGAAAATATTTTTGGCGCAATTTGTATCGAATTTTATCCACATAGTATCTTGAATAACAACCATGTACATTGTAAGTGTCTCCGTGCTTAAACGTGGCCACTAATAGCCTGAGGAAGATATGGTTCCTCCAATTTCTTAATCTCCTCCTCTGTTAGCTTGACATGAATACCGCCTGAACAACAGTACGTTGTTATGGACACGACACGGAAGAATTATTAAGACAACTCACCCGCGATATCCTCTAGATTCTTGATATTCGTCGTCCCAATGATCGGAGCGGTCATCCCGTCTTTTGACAAGCTCCAAGCGATGGCAACCTGTGCCATGCTAATTCCACGAGCCTTGGAGATCTCTTCGACTCTGATACCCGATGTAAGCAACGCATATATATACGTGACCCCAGCCTAGCTTACCGTTTAACGATTTCATTGTTGGCTTCGCGAGTCTTATCTAACAGACTACTCCATCTATATATCAAAATATTAGTTTTGTCATCGATGCATATAAGCCAAACCCACCTATCCGTCTCAGATCGTAGGGTACTCTGGGCGGAGAGCGGGCGGGTGAGGGTTCCTCGAGCGAGGGGAGACCAAGGGATCATACCGACCCCGAACATCTAGTTTAATTGGCTTGAGCAAGATGGGTTATAATTTTATAGCGGAGGTACTCACCTTCAGAGTTGGGATCATTTCTCGCTCTTCCTCACGATAAATCAGGTTATGGAAGTTTTGCATCGAGACGAAAGGTGTCAGCTTGTTGTTGATCGCATAGTTCTGCATCGCTTGGAACTGATAGGCGTAGCAGCTAGACATTCCGATATAACGAACATAGCCGGCTTGGACAACATCGTGGAGTGCCTGCATTGTCTCCCCGATAGGAGTATCCGGATCGAAGCGATGGCATTGAAGCACATCTACGTAGTCCAGCTGTAGGCGCTTCAAGGAATGCTTGATCGACTCGAATATATGCTATGTCAAGTGAAAGCTAGGTGATTAAGATATTGATTGTCAGTTGAACTATTACGCTTACCTTGCGGCTGAGTCCGTATTGGTTGACATAGCCTGCTGAATCGGCATTTCCTCCGAAATGGACTTCGGAGGGTGTGCGGCCGACGACACCGTACACCTAATATAATTGAATAAGTGTCGGTCTAATACATCTACGAACGACAGGCTATCTTACCTTGGTCATGACCACAATCTCATCGCGGGGAAGGTTGAGTTGTTTGATGGCTCTGCCCAAAATAATCTCAGATTCGCCATTGGAATAGACGTTTGCTGTGTCAAAGGTTTGGATTCCTAGATCGTAGCTATCACGCAAACCATAAGTGGAGGTTAGACTCTTCAGATAATCGGGTTGTTAAAGAGCTACCTACGCGGCTTTAATATGCGAAATCCCTTCCTTTTCACCCAAAACCCACTTTTCCCACTCGGGATTACCGTAGCTCATCAATCCGAGTATAATACGAGACACTTTCAGGCCAGACTTGCCCAAGCGGACTATGCAGGTTGTTAGTGGTTCGGTCAAAATAAATCAAAGAGAAGCTAACCATAGGTCATTTGCTTTTTGTTGTTCTCTTGAGTAGATGCCATAGCAAACTGATTTACAGAGTTGAGGAGGGGCGGTGGGTAGCTGGTGCGGTATTGAGACGCATTGCGCACTGTTATAAAGAGCTACGGGCTCCATCAAATCAGCGACCACGTCATAACAATCAGAGTGCTTGCGCGGCGTTTGTGACAGTCCAAACCGTCCATACTGGTATCCTCCACTCAACCTCCACTCGATATGGGAATTACGATGCCGGCGTGACCCTTTTCGAGGTGGAGGTGGAGGTGCCAAGCGAATAACAACACCAGCCAAACAAGTGTAACATGTGCGCATCGGGCCGATTATCTAATCATTGACGCGTCGCGGTGCGCGCGAGTCCCTTCAACTATGTACTTATGGAACGGTGACAGCGATCTCAGGCAATCTCGTTTAGGTTTTTTCGACCTGCTGGATTCCGGACAGCTCGTATGTCCATACCATCCACGCGACATCCCAGCCGGGCATTCTGACCGGGGCAGTTTGACGAGGCCGGACTTGTTTTCCCATCGTGGGTCCACCTTCAGATTCCAAACTTCAATGCATAGTGTGACAGACTCGGATATCCCTCGAACCAAATCGCATCTGTGAAGGCTGTGCTGCTTGATACTTGATTCCACGCCAATGATGCAAGTAAAATTGAGCATCGTATTTTCAGTCAGGATTCAAAGCGGGATGGCCTAGTGGTTCCAACTGAGAATACTTCGGCTGACACTTTCCCGATTAGCTTTTCCCTAAGGCATAATCCAAGGAACCAAGAAACAGTCAATGTATGCGCACTCGTCGCGTCGAGGGTAACTGAGGACCAACATTTCAGCTGCCATGGTGCTTGCATTCACTCCTAGAGTAAACGCTGTTCTTTTGGTATCTCTGCTTATTTTGTTTGTGATCGCCTCTAGTGTTCAACTGCCGCGGAGCTTGCAGGCACCAACCGCGGCACTATATCTAGAGCTGCCTTTGCCGTGGACGAGTGAGACCTATCCATTTTATCCCAGGCTTATTCATACATCAAAACACACTCGGCCTCACCACGGGCTCGAAGCAAGGCGATGCAATCACAGAAACAGTGGAATATACCACAGCAAGGTACACAAGTTTGCAAATGTACCGTGATATCGGCATGATTCCACCTCGCTTTAAATTGCCGGCCTTCTCTAACTTCCCCGTAAAGGTAATCGTATGAGCTGAAAGGTCGATCATCCAGCTCTGCTATCGAATGGGCTCGGGGAAACCACGGCCAAGAAAGCCAAGAAATCACTTAAATTTACTTGCTGTGCGAACCGCAGCAGCTCGCTCCAAAATCCACAGAGCGGAAGTATTGCTACGTCGTTAAGCAGGAAACGCACCTTTGTATGCGCCCTCTCAACTTACAATCCCATTTCCGGAGAGAAACGGGACATCTCGTCAAAGATATTGTACATCATTTTACATCATGCTGGAGTAGTCATTAAGCTCTCGAAGGAAAATCTATTCTGCTATTTGTAGCCCAAAAACGTGGTGCGCTTGGCGTTCCAGGCTCTGTAAATCACATATCACACTACGATTTGTCAACTTCCGACCAACCCCGCACCCGACTTAATTTTAGCCCAGGTCCCGAAGGTTCCGACGGGCGCCCTCAAAAACACTCCTCAAAGGCACAAAACACCAAGACGAGGCTCAAAAACTCGGCCAAGTGCCTTCAAGCGCCCGGGAGTACTAAAGAACCGGGTCCCCCGATGCTTCCGAGCGCTCAAAAGCTCCGAGTGACGCTCAAAAACCCCCGGATGACCGCAACCGTCTTCAAGGCCAAGAGCGTAACTCCAACTTTGGAAATGATCGGTAGCGAACAAAAGCGCCCACCGATCTTGGCGACAAAAACACCCCTCGCGAACCCGTAGTTTTTGTGGGGGTTTCAATCCATACTTTCCCAAAAATCTCCCACGGATTTTGTCGTGCCTCAAGCGCGTTGCGAACGCGCAGACAGTTCAATGAATGCATTTCACGCGATTTCAGCATGGTTGTGGTGGTTCCCAGCCTACCCAGACTCGATCCAAATCTAACCAAAGGAAGAAACCAAAACCAAAACCGCAACGCGTGCTGACTAAGTCACGTGGTCCTCCCGCACGTCGCCACCACACCCCGCCTGACCAACCGACGAACTGACCATTGTCATCACCATGGCACCTCGTACGGACGCCTCCTCCGAATCGGACGCCGAAATGCTGGATGGGGATTCCGATGTGGAATATACCGAGAAGGACGGGGATAAGGGGAAAGGGAAAGGGAAGGAGGTGGAGAAGAAAGGGAAGAGTAAGGGGAAGGCTAAGGAGGTGAGTGTGTGTGGCGGGTCGTATTGGGTCGGGGCGTGAGGCGGATCTGATGGGCTTTTTTGTTTAGGGTGGATATGCTTGGGAGGCGAATTATACGCGGTCTTGGGACCAGGTGCAGGAGGACGAGGGCGGGAGTTTGTCTCATTCTGTGGAGGAGTTGATTGCTAGGAATAAGCGAAAGAGGTGAGTTCGTGTAATATTATGCATATTTATTGCAGACATTTATTGTTTGTTACTTTGTAGACTCCTTGGGCCCGGCTCTGCGATCCGTCGCGCGATCATCCGACACCTCGTGTTACTCATTGACCTGTCTGCTGCTATGGCAGACAGAGACTTGCGCCCAACACGTTTTGAGCTCGCTCTCGACTGCGCAAGAGCCTTTGTGGGTGAATGGTGCGAGCAGAATCCGTTGGGACAGGTGGGCGTTGTCGGGATGCGCGCAGGTGTTGGTGAAAGGATAGTAGAAATGACAGGTAGGTCGTCAAAGTCAATTCCTAGAAGGGTGATACTTAGACGTTAATTTGACAGGTAATCCCCATGACGTTTTGAGGGCTATTGCCGACAAGAGGAAGCTCGAGCCTGCTGGAGAGCCGAGTTTACAGAATGCAATTGAGATTGCCCGTGCGGGTATGAGGCGAGTGCGTCTTTGGTCTTTGGGCTGTTCATGTACCTGGCTGGGTGCGCTGACCGGGTATTGGTATGGGCATTTATAGCCATCTTCCAACGCATTCGTCTAGGGAAATCGTGATTATTTTTGGCTCGCTCACGACCTGTGATCCCGGTGATATATACGAAACGCTGGATAACTGCGTAAAGGACAAAATCAAGATTTCGGTAGTCGCGTTGGCTGCGGAGATGAAAATATGCAAGGAACTCTGTGAAAAGACGGATGGTGGGTTTATTTCTGGTCTGGCGGTAATTGGGCTAAAGTTGGCTGTAGGCAAGTTTGGCGTGGCGATGAACGAGGGGCACTTTAAGGATCTTTTGTTTGAGCATATTCCACCGCCGGCTCATCGCGGAGCACCAAAAAAGGACGATGTCGGTCTTCCGCCCAGCCAGCCCAAGACTTCGCTTAATCCTAGCGCGGACCTGATGGTGATGGGGTTCCCGACGCGCCTGCCGCCGACGAGTGCGCCTACATTGTGTGCCTGCCACCCAAGCCGATTACGCGCAGAAGGATTCCTGTGCCCTCGGTGTTCGGCAAAATTGTGTGAAGTTCCTACGGACTGTGACGTTTGCGGACTGATGGTTGTGTCATCTCCGCACTTGGCGCGAAGTTATCACCACCTGTTTCCTGTCAGAGCCTATCTCGCAATGTGAGTTATCTTTATCTTCTAAGCATTCAATTTTCTGACTGATTTGACGCAGAAACGAGCTAGCGGCAAATGAAACTGCCGCGGGTGCGTGCCAGGGATGCACGACTCAATTTCGTACAGACACATCCCACTCGGCTCCCGCGGTAGGAAGTGATGGAATCAGTGTGTTGGGCCGGTATCGGTGCCCCGA
>JANWGL010003184.1:0-11219 GCA_025200755.1 Ceratobasidium sp. C01 | reverse complement strand
GGAGGCGGAGGAGGCAAAGGCGGCAGAGTCTCGTAGGCCGGCGGTGCTAGAGGCTCGATGGAAGGCGATGGGTGGTAGCGAGGGGTGGCTCGCTAGCCTAGCCAAGGCGAAGCCGACGACTAACACGAGCGAGCGAAATCCCGAGACGGTGGAGCGGCAGAAGGAGGTAGAGGCCCGCAGAGTGGCGAAGATAGAGGCACGGTGGAAGGCGATGGGTGGTGGGGATGGATGGCTCGCGAGTCTAGCCGAGTCGAAGTCGACGGTTGAGAGCGAGAAGCCGTTTGTAACGGTCGAGCGGAAAAAGAAAGGCCGCAGCTCGAACCAAACGCCGAGCAAAAGTGGGGAGAGTGGGAGTGGTGGAGGAAATGGTCGAGGCGAGACTAGCACGGCGGGCGTTGGATATTGGCGTCATAGTGCTCGCGCGCCTCGTCGTGCATAGTGGGTAGGGGTGTGGGCGAAGATGAGGGAGAATATGCTGAGATGGAAAGCTGTGGCGGTGGGGTGGGGAAATGTGTAGATGGGGACGAAGGCGAACGGCATAGAATGCTACGAACAGACGGAGGCGACAACATAATCAACACCCCCTATCCCATCCCAATTCCTCCCTTATCCTCCGTTCTCCGACGCGATCCTCCATCGTGGTCGTTCATGGTGTTGCCAGTCCCAGGACCACCCGCTGCTGCTGGTTCCAGCAGCGGAGGGGGCTGGTGGCGCCTTGTTCGATTCATGGTGTTGGAAAGCGGAAGAGATATAGAGTGAGGTGGGACCCAACCACCACCATCCTATATGCGCCGCCTCGAGTCTGATCAACTCAAGGCCGGTGTCAATGGTCGCGAAAATTTGGGGTCCTTCACCGTCGTTCTCGTTCTCGTTCTCGTCCTCGTCCTCGTCCTCGCTATCCCCTCAAACATCAACCAAAACTCAAATAAATTCAATCCAGAATAAAGTACCGGCGGTGCATATACCCTTGACTGCCGCTTTCAAATTAGTTTGTGGGATTTTTTTCTCTTTCGTTTTTTCGTCTCTAAAGAATTGTGGCTTGATTCTTGAACCGTTCTGCGTCTGCTCTGTATCGTTCTTTCTTGCTCCCGCTTTGTAACCCCTTTGCTTTCTTCCTGTATCTCGCTATCGCGCTTTGATTCTCGCTTATGTGTATGGCTGCTGTTACTGGATAATAGCAGCGCCGTGCATTCATAGCGTGACTTACCTTGAGCGAGCAACCTGGGAATCTGGGTGCCTACAATAAACTCTTAAGAAGAGTGCGTCTGTGCACTTAGCAGATTGATTCGAACTGCATATCAAAGTAATAGGTCTCCTAAATCCATAATCCTCAGCCGACGGCCTTAGTTTCGGCGTCGTCGAAGTTACAAGCATGAACGTAGTGATGCGTCAGTGGTCAGAGGCGGAAATGACGCATGTATGCGCACTTAAATGCCCACCCATGCTTCTCTGAATAATTTAACACATGGCTTTGCGTCTTCCAAATCGATTCCGTCATTGCCTTATGATAGAGGTACCAGTACTGCTAACTCTAGCTAGGTTTCTCGGCGACCCCAAAGCGAAGGTGGCAAGAGAAATCAAGCTCTGGGTTCCCTCAAGGCAAACAAGTGGGCTCATGGAGTGTACGGACTCTGAAAATAGGTCTTAGACGACGGCCGTTACAAATCGGAGCTGGTATAAACATTGCGCATACAATCACGCTAACAGCGACAAACACATTTAAATTCAGAGGGAGTGACGCAACCAGTACAATGACCAGGGCATTTGAAACCAATGCGCGTGGAACCAATACATTTGATAAATGTTCAAAAGACTTCAAAGGCAAGATAAAAGACAGGAAGTGAAACAGGCGTCAAAGTTCATAAAAAAAACGTGAAAGAAGCACACTCAGATTCGGTTATGTTTGTCATAAGTTTCGTTTTCGTGTGTACAGTTCCCAAAAATCGGCATGGGCTTTTTCAACCCATCTTCGAGTTCGATTTCGGAGGGGCAAGTACTACCGGGGATGATACGAAGCGGGATGGGCTTTTCGTTGCGATTGACGATGGCCACACTTGCGCTGCGTGCCCGTTGACTTTGAGAGTTCTCGGAGGAGGGCTGAGAGGAGTCGGGCTCGCCCTTAGATGTCATTCGGATCTGTCATGTTACAGTTCGTTAGTTGGAGATGAGAGGATGAGTTACAGAGGGACGAACGATGATTAGGATGTTTGCCATGGTGCCAAATCCGGCGGTCACCCAGTCACTGAGTAGGATTGCTACGGAGCTGAGTTGAGGCCTAACATCTTAGGTTAGCTTTTACTAGAGCCAGAATAGTTCGAGACAACTTACTTATCTATTACATCATCGACATCAATAGCCACCCAAACAAACGACCCTACTGCCGTCAAAAGACATAACAACGTTGCAATAAACTGTAACGCCGCGGTAACTAATATGCGAGCATTGAATCAAGCCACCCAGCTTCAGACATTGATATGATAAACTTACTATATGCCCTGTGGAGTCTCCGTCGTTGAGATCCAGTACTATCCGTTTGACCCGTATGAGATTTGACCTCAGGATTACCCGGCGTGGTGAGTCTTTGCTGGAATGAAAAACTCTCACTTCCACTCGGAGACAATGGGGTCGGTGCGACGGGCGTGCGTGGTGTGCGTGGCTTGCGAGAAAGCTGGGCTAGAGCCCGGCGTAGAGTCAACAACAGCCAAATAGCTGTTGGGGTAAACAGGATCATGCACATGAAGTACCTTAGAGAAATTGCAAAAAGAATCTTAGTATGGCATCGAGCCACATCCTCTGAAAGGCTTACCAGGAGGCTGTTGCCCACGCGTTCCTAGCAAACGCCGCTTTTGAAGCATTTCCGTAGTCCATGAATTTGTTTCCATCCACGCTTACGACCTGGCGCAAAGTCGTGTCAACCGATGTGCCATTCGAAGCGAGCCATTGGCTAGAGAGCTCGGTAAGGTTCTCGATCAGGTCGAATTGGGTGTTGATAACCTTGCTCCAAGCAATCTGAGAGAGCGTTGAGACCGTAACCTGGACCGCGTAGAGCACAACGGGAAACCCAAAACAAAGCGAGTTTAGGAATACTACAAGCGTTTTCAAGTTAGCCAAGGCCTACGAGGCAACCCCTCATACATACCTGGATGAAAAAGAAACGGGAACCTCCTCTCTTGGCCTAACAAGAGTCGGGGGAGGAGAATTGCATATCTGGTTGGGGTCAGCCGTTGTTACGTCGCGATAGTCGATGGAATGCTCACAAGGTCCCGAACGCTGACATCCATAGGCCAGCCCCGTCGAAGGTGAAGATGAAGCCATACTAGGATCGACAGAAGAGTTAATGGAAAGCTTGTGTTTCGATTGACTGTACTGCACGCACCCAGAAGAACGTCCTGCTGGTTACAGCTCGCGTAGGGTGCTTATATGCAAAGTAGTTCTAAAAAATGTAAGCGTTAAGCTCTTTTAATGCTCTAGTACCGAGCCGACTTACTAGCCAGGTGTATGGTTGTAGGAATACTAGGGAAAACCAGACGAGAATCCGACATCAGGATATGGGTGCGGGTAGGTAGTGGTTTCTCACATGTAAACAGAGTGTTCCAAGTCAAAAACATTGTTAAAGGATTGGGCACAATGTACGGGACGTGTGCTAATTACTGATCAACAAACGTACTAGAAGAATAGAGGAAAGTGTTACTCACATGGGTGACCATAACGTTTACGAAAGAACCATAGCGAGCTCGAATCTCCCGACGCCTTTCGCCGTCGTTTCACCACCACAAACGAAACCAGTGTGAGGAGTAGATTGCTAAAAATCACTCTAGGTCAATATTGGGCTCTCGTTGGTAAACACCCGCCTTACCATGCGTTGAGAACTCCCGAGGCAATCACTTGGGTGTAAAACCAATCGGGCTAAAATGAAAGGTCTCAGCATGATACCGGAGCCAGATTCTAGGCCACAAACCTTATCAGGGAAGACGTGCTCGACAAAGTCTGCCGCATACGCATACGGCGATTCACCCTTCGGCGCGGAAAATATAAGGAGATCTACGAACGAGAGTCTTTTCGACGCCATTTCTATGGCGGTGTGGGGGAAAACGAGCGGCGAGAAGCAACAGACGCGGCAGGTCCCGTGCATATGGCGAAGATTATATATGTCATGAAAATGACCAGGTACGATAGGAAGGGACCGAGGAGCATGTTGGAGAGATGCTAAAGGATGCATCCGGGGCTCGATTGATTCGGGTGAAGCTTATTTTGGACCCGCGGCATGTCACCATCAAATTTTGATTTCCCCACCACCATTTGACCACCAAAGCCCTACCTAAGAATTACAAGTCCAAGGTCGCGCTGAGGTCGTAGCATCCAGCGTAGCCGCGCAGAGCAAAATACAACTGGAGGCTTTCAATCGTTCTGTCCTACAATTCCATTCCCGGTGTGTCGCGGCTATTTCACAGACTCTGGGTCTTGGTTTCGCCCTAGAATTGTCGCCTCGGAGTTGAGTCCTCTAGCCCGAGCTAGCTAAACCGTTTGGGCCACAGTCCGAAATCGAGTCCTCTCGGAATTTTCCGCAATATCCTATTTTCGAGCCACGAGACGAGCCCTGCGCTGACCCTCATTCCTTGTCGCGTGGGGCGCTGGCTCGCAACGTCTATGGCACGTGGGAGAACAACCTAACCCTGCCCCGACCGAACCTGGGAAGGTCGAGGACTTTGAGAAGCCTATATCTGGGGTAAAGAGACAGGCACCGCCAACGCTACCCCAGCTACCGGTCAGTGTTTTCCCTTGTTCCGCGTATAAGCTTATTCATACTGGCGCTATTCGGAGCACCTCTTGACGGATCAGTCGTTTAAGCATAATCTAAGAATCCGACTTGAAGTATCAATAGACATTAAATTGCCACATCAGTTTTCATTTTACTCATAAACATCCCAACTCCCGGGCATCCGCCTTTTTGTTTTGTCCTCGGAACATTTCATCGACTACGTTGGAGGGTCGGGAAAAGCGACCGAAATGGGCGGGTTGGCTTATTGAATCCTCGTAAGTCAACCGGCTTCCTACGTATCACTAGCGTCTAAGTGCGATTCGGTTATAGTGCTCGTACTTCTGTCAACCGTGCAGCCGTCTCTCTCTAATTGGGGCTGATTTGGAATCTTGCTTGCGCGTTACCGATGCCGTTGAATTGGGATCGATCGAGACGGATACGTATTCCGATGAGATGAAACCGGCAACAACCGACCTACTAAACAAGTGTGGTCGTTGATTCCGGTTTATATGACCGGCATTGGATATACGGTCGGCATCGCTCAACCCGTGCTCATTGAACTCCACCTGGGAAGATTTATAAATGCCACGAGAACCTAGGCGTTTTCTTCACCCTGGAGCTGGTATATTCTTACAACCATCCACTACCTATCTGAGGCGACTTGGATTCCGCTACTGTACCATCAGTTACTTTGGTTCACCATCGTGAATAGGAATGGTTCGTATGCAGGCATGTGCCGCGCCTGTTTTCAGACAGTGTAGCATGAGAAATGGATATGATGCAAGTTTACACTTGTAACCACTAGCCTCAGCCCGTTCCGTCTGGCTGTCCGGCCCATTTGAGACTTAAATACAGCCGTCTAAACTTGGTATTAGACGTCACCCAGTTTTGTTTAGCTTAGATGACATACTGTAACGTTACTCATTTGGTTAGTCGAGCTAGTATTATCAGGCATCGACAATGGGGATGCAGCAATAAAGTTGACTAGGGGCTTCTAAGAATCAAAATTGAGATATAATAATTCAAGAGTAACGCGATATTAGGATAGAGAACAGGCCTGGTAGTGTGATGGACGACTCACCGGACATGTAATGTTTTGATTTGGTGAGTATATGCGCGCATACGTACTGTAAGGCGATGGCAGTGTACATTTTAAACCCGCCATTGTAAATTTTCATTGATTAGAATGATCGGGACTGGGTGTAGTCCAATATTTGCCCTTGTTCGTTCTTTCGAGGTCACGTGGTCAAACTTACTCCCACCTTTGAAGCCACCACAACCCAACTACGACCACCATCACGAAGCACTGGCTTTCTACAGGAGTGGTCGGCAACTTCTATCAAGAAGAGTCTCGAAACTATTATAAGATTCCTATCCAATCCACTTCATCTGAACTCGATCAACCCGTGCCCGGTCTTCCTATTGAACAGCCTCGATTTCTGTTGAGTCATGACGTTGCCTGGCCCGATTGGGCTTATCTATGATCTCGTCTGCTCTTGTGGCTCAACGGAATCGCGAGTGAGCGCTGGGAGAAGCCCGAACTGTCCGATATTACATACAATGTGGGTGAGCGCAACAAGCGCTGGTCAGTATAAAACGT
The DNA here is from genome assembly GCA_025200755.1 of Ceratobasidium sp. C01. NCBI lineage: Eukaryota > Fungi > Basidiomycota > Agaricomycetes > Cantharellales > Ceratobasidiaceae > Ceratobasidium > Ceratobasidium sp. C01. The sequence goes on along the minus strand of JANWGL010003184.1, from coordinate 4,860 downwards.
AGCACCGGGTGGGGAGCGTTGAAGAACACCAACAAACTACTTGGGCTCCCACTCTCACAACTATACTCTCGCTCTTGAGAATGATTTCGATCTCGAACCTGGCTGTGGCTTTGCTGACTGCTGCGCCTTCGGTCTTTGCTGGGAAGCGCGGACTGGCTTGGCCATGGTGTAAGTGCAATGGCTAGTCACTCAAGGCTAGGACTGATGTTTAATTTAGACAATGAGAACACTAACTTGGATAGCGGAAAATTGGCTAGCGCTAAAGTTGACTGGTCCGTCAGGTATCTCTTCAAACCACTCTCGCTTTATATTAAAACGATTGTAGGATGTACAACTGGGAGACCTGGCGTCCAGCCCAAGCAGGGTATGTTAATTAGCCTTCTGCGTCTTGATTCCGCTTGACTCACAGTTCGTTAACTTCTAGGGGCTTCAATTTTATTGGCACGCAAGCCACCATGGACTCGCCATCCTCGCCGATTTCTCAGCTCAAAGCCCGCGCGGCACAGCAGGGATGGAAAACGGTCTTCACCCTCAACGAGCCCGATTTGAACGGAATCAGCCCTGCAGATGCGGCGAAATGGTATATTCAGCATATTAACCCGTTATCCATCAGTATGTTCTCCAATACAATCGCCGTTTGCTGATATAACTGATAGCGCACGATGCTCGTAGAGAAGGCAACCCCAGCTGTTACCAGCAGCGCGAACGCAGGAAAGGGGTTGGATTGGACCGCAGCGTTCCTCTCGGCTTGTAATGGACGCGTAAGTAGTTATACTTGGTATTTTACACATGTCTACATATATCGACCTTGATTCACAGTGCGAATTCTACTACATCAACATCCACTGGTATGGAAAATCATTTGCGGAGTTCAAGTCGCATGTACAGAAGGCCCACAACCGCTTCCCTAATCATCCGGTAAATACACAGAAATTTAACAGGCCTGCCTAAACTGATCGTGCTTGGCGAACTAACCAGTTGGTAATCTCTGAGTTTGCGCTCGAGGCGCCTGCGACCCGTCCCCAACAAGTTGAGTTCTTAAAGTCCGCGATGGACTTTTTGGATGGGGCATCATACGTTGACATGGTGAGTCCACTAAGTATAGTCTTTGGCTTACGCTGATCACTAAATGCGCTATTTGCAGTATTCGGTGTTCGTTGCTAGCGCTCCGCGCTTAATCTCGGGGCACACAGGTGGCGGGGAGGTCGGGACTGGCTCTTCACTGTTTAACGATGATGGGAGCTTGAGCCCAAATGGCCTTGCTTATCGTGGCGGTCAATCACGCCTGTCGGTTTTGTCTGAGCCGTCGCAGCCCAACGTATATTGGCGGGATTGGCTGAAAGTCTTGTATGATGCTTTGAATTAATGCGCCCAGTCCGTGTACGAAATATTGAAGTATTTGTATCGCACGATATCTATTTATTGGGCATTGTCCTGATCGAAATTACCCTCTAGAAATCACTAGATTCGGGGAAAGGCTCTTCGAAAAAACTAATAGCGCTCGCAAAGGAGGAAGTCTCACAGATAATGGGGAGCGTTTACGCGGATTTAGCGATCGAATGCCTGAGCGCGGCTGATGATACATCGGGTAACATATTTGGACTAACGGAAGATAACGCAATGGACAAGCATGGGCCAGGAAAGGTCGTTCAGTGCCAGTCTGGGAAGGTGGTTGGGATCCTAGATGGCTTGGGCCTTTGAAGACGTTATCGAAGTAGTTTCATTAATATTTGTGCTGCATTTATACATACCTAGGATACAGTTCGACATGGTTTTCGTGGGTTTAACTCTAGAGGAGTGGACGAGAGATAAAAGTTTTACCCGAAGCCAGTATGGCATTATTGTGGCCAGCCGCTCCGTAAACCTGGACCACCGCCCTTTGACAATGAAACTCGCTTGACTAGGAGTGAGATCACCCACCTCTCGTTGGCGCTGTGCTCCTGGGTTTATGCCATTTGGTAACGAATGATCTGTTAACCTTTGCCCAAACAGAAATTCAATTTCTGTCGCTTCAAAAGTTTCTATATATCCGGCCAAGAAACAAATGACCGATGGAGCAGATAGTGCCTATATCATATCTCAATTGGACTTGAGTGTCAAGGAGAGGCCGTGATCAGACGTGGAGTGCGGCAAAGTGTTCATGAGTAGGTTGTTGTGCAAGGAATTTGGTCCAGGGACAACTATATATGTTGTGCACTTTCAAGCTATTAGTTTAAAGCTAGGGCGATGGAGAGAGACAAGGAACTACAAATGGAGTCAGAGTAAGATATATCCCAATTCAAGAAGCAGGGTCCAAAAGTAGCATAGGGGGAAAGAGGGTACGGGGGTACAACCGAGTGTCAAAAGGCGAACACTAAACGCAGTTTAAAAAAGCCTGTTCGAGACGCTGGGTGTCAAACACGGCGCTCGCGGATGGACAAGCCTCTGTTGTCGGAAAATATAGTAGAGTGGGGGGGTTCAAGGGATTTCGGAGGTTGAAGAGTGCAAGGACTTCCACGGTCTAAAGAAGGGCGGGGCAGTTCCAGCGAAATTATGTGATAAGGGTATATAATGGCTATATGCGGCTATATGCGCCCGCCAACTGTTCTCCTAAGTCAATCACAACGAAAAACGCGTGTATATGGCAATGTTACTTTATTTTATTTTTATTGATAAGCTATGGGGTTCCATAGTCTGAATCGCCTTGCTCAACCTGCGAGCACAATATGGTAGGCAAAAGACCACCGGCTCACTCCGTCACTGAAATCATTAGCAGCCTGCGGCTTTGAGATGGGTGGCGACGTGCGAAAACATAAAGAACTTACTTACATTATCCAAGAACAAAAAAAGAAAAGCTCAAGGAACACTCCGCTCGCGTCAACACTACCCTTCGGGAACCACCGTCTGCGTGAGTTAACGCCTTCCATGCGTCCTTTAAGGGCTCCCAGCGAACCCACTCCACGCTTATCCAAGTCATCATTGGCCACGCGTTTGTCGGCGAGTACTCCCAACGATTCCGCCCTCTTGATGGTTCCGGGTGCCCCCGCGGTCAGATGATGGTGGATGCTAGACTGCCCGCTCCACGCTGCGGCCCGAATAAAACTAAGGCGTCGCTCACGTCCCTTACATATGAGAGAAGCATTTGAACACTCGGGCCTTATAGCCATGGCCAATTTCCTCGCCGCCTCCGGCGCATTTAGACCGAATAGTTAGTTAGTCGTAGTTACACCCTCTCTTCTCACCTCCTTAGGAGCGGACGATCCTTTTACATCTGTGCTGCCATATCGGCTTGTTGTTTTCTCACTCGATACTGCTTTCATCCTGTACCTGGCTCACACCGCGCGTTCCTAGTTGTTGTAGTGGTTTATCAATGGCATTCAAAAAAGTGTAGGTCACGTGGCGTATGTTTCTGACATTGTCTGTCGTTGTTTCAGGCTAGCACGATTGCGTCAGCCCGATTGAATAGGTTGTTGTCGGGTGCGAAGATGCGGTGAAGCAAAGCTCTCTCTTGACCACCACCCGCTACTCTCGAAATCTTGAAAGCTCAAATAGACGTTCGCCAAATGCCAAAAGAAGTCAAGTGAGTTGGTTGTCTGAATCACTTGAAAACTACCTACCTGATATTTTCCATTTCCAGAAAACGCAGTCGTGTCGCTAGTGGCGGCCCGTCCTCGTCGAAGACAGCTCATCCTGCGGAGAGTGCGGACGTGAAAGCACTGCGGAAGGTCCTGAAACAGTCTACCGGAGATGTGGTTAGCAAAACCATCTCCGACTCGTTGAAGAACGCTTCGCCGGACGATCTGCGAGTGCTCAAAGCAATCCTCAACCCGCTGTTCAAGGCTTCTTCAACTCAGCTTCACTGCGTGAGGTGTCACGCGACGTATGTCCAGTCGAGCAACCACAACAAAGCCTGCATGATTCCGTGCGAAGAGGATCCGGAGTGGAATCAGGAGTATAATAATCGCAACGGCGAGGAGGGATACTACAGAACGTCTTGTTGTGGGAGGACCTTCTATGAGGGGGAGGAGCCGGATTTCTGTTTCGCGGCCTCACATACGACGGATCCGAAAAAGGTGTCGTACCGCGAGGGAGACGAGGAAGACGAGGAGGAGGGATTGGATCTTGAGGGATCAGAGAACGTGGTTACTTGTCGTGTAAACGGATGTAAGCCTGTACGCCAATAAGTTCGCGTCGATAGTGTTTTTTTTCGTATTATATGTAGCTGAGCGCGTATGTATACAAGTTGTATGGTGTATCCCCGGGGTTAATTAACAGTCTACTGTCGGGGGACTGTTGCCTAAAGTTCGCTTTTCTTGGTCCTTTTGAGCGGTTGTCATTTGAAGGGCGTTAACGCAGTTAACTTAAGTATATATTTTTCCACTAACTTTATTATTACTAAATTCGCCATTTATCTCGGAGCCGGCGCTTTGAGCTTTACGCTGAGAAGATTGGTAGAAAGGAAGTCGTTACGCTATGATGGCGGCAATTTGAAGGCGGAAAGAATCTAGCGTTCAGGTGATTTTGGTACTAGCTAGTTGACAGTCCTTACGGACTCTCTGGGCTGTAAAAGTCGTGTCTTTCGCGTTCCGGCAACTGCGATTGCAGCATGCGTTCTTTGACGGCTCACAAAAATACAGTAGTGGGCTTGTGTGAGAGCAAACATATGGGTGTGGAGAGCCGGGTCGTCTAGGTCGTTGCCATTATAGTCTGCCCTATCTTCGTGCCGTGCCCCGTTTCTTACCCCACTCCCCCGCATATACATCTGTTTTCTACTTACAACCAGGAGCAATATGAAATTAATCCAATTTCTCTGCCTGACTGTAGCCGCTGTTGGCGTCAAGAGTGGGAATGATTGCTTATACACTGTGCCCCCCTCCTTCT
>JANWGL010003183.1:0-45831 GCA_025200755.1 Ceratobasidium sp. C01 | reverse complement strand
CGGCGTCCATCCCTTCTACGACCTTGTTCGAGCCAAGATTCAGTCCAGGTGTGCCCTCGGTCGTGTTCGCCGAGAGTTCAGTCGGATTTCCGTACGTATCAGTCATTTGTCTCGTACCTGATCCCGCAAGGGGGAGGTGGAGACGTTGTGGTTGGGTCGGAAAGTGGCTAAGACCTGTGTCCATATAATACCATGCTCGGCGCGCCATATTTCACTATATATTGAAAGAAAACCGGGGCGCCTCGAGCACGTTTCCGCGGCGTACGGCGCAAGACCAACAAGCTCTTGTCCATTTACTGTGATGGGCACCATAAAAAGCACTCAAACTATTTGAATATCAAACTAAAGATACGATACATTTGTTCGGGCAAAGAATCCAATCTCCAAGAAAAGACTGTCCTTATTATTATCTCCTCCCCCGCTTCTCCTTTTCTCCCCTACAACCTCGATTAACTATTTACACCTTTCCTCGCATATTCTATCCACCCGCTTCGTTTAATGAGACTCGTGCGTGTGTCCGGTCTTGAGCGCGATCCCTTGCTCGACTTTGGCCTCGTTCCTTGACACTTTTCCAGAAATGATCTTCAATTCGCCTACAACCCGCCACACGCCAATCAGTCGCAATTCTCCTCTGGTTCAAACTTGAACGTACCCTTGATTTTATCCTTCAGCGGAACCTTGAACCGACTCGACGTCGGACTAGTAGGCGTCGAAGTCGACTCGGATCCACCACTCGGTTCCTACACACCAACCATTAACCTCAATCAGCACCCATGCCACTTCGACCCAGAACGCGACTCACCTCGCTAAACCGACTCCTAGTCGGACTCTTCATCCTCCTCGTACTATTCGGGCTCTTCCCAGTCTCATCAACGCTCCCTCTCCTTCGTCCCTCCCCAGACGACCGCCTCCGACTCCACAACCTCGAAACGCCTTTATTCTCCTTCTCGCCAGTGGCAGCGTTATCCTTCTCTCCAGTCGAACCACTGCCGTCGCCGTTCCCAGCCTCAGCAGCTCCAATCTTCTTCTCGTCCGCAACGACTTTACCCTCTCCCTCTCCAAGCGTACTGACACCTGGAACACGCGTCCCGTTGCCGTTTCCGATTTCAGTTTCGGGGCTCTTAGTGCCGCTCGTAGAGTTGGCTCCTCCCTCTCCAGCAGTAGCGTCAGGATTCTTCGTGCTTCCAGTAATGCCCTCAACGCCCGTCCCGCCGATATGCGTTCCCTCTTCACGAGGTGGCGCGAGCCCTGTATGCGCTGTATGCGGGTTCGCAGTCGTGCGGATTCCTTCGGCATTGACGCTTCGTTTGTTCGCTTGGTCGAGGGCAGCTGTGCCTTTTCCTATAAAAGTATAAAATCTCGGTCATAAATTGAGAAATTAGGGGAGCAAGAACGAACCTGGAGACGAAGGTGTGGCATCCTTCCCAGGCGAACCAGGTGATGCAAGCTCGTCCGATTCCTATAAATACACAAAATAAGCGCGTATTCTCGCTCAAATAAAAGTAAGCGTACCTTGGGTGCTCGACTCCCCGCAAACGGCGCAGCAACGACATCGCGTACGTCCAATATGCGACTCATCACGCCCGAGTCGGAGACTTTCGTCACAGTTGGCGTAGGGCGGTCGGCATCTGGAGATCAGTGTTAGCATTCATTCTCTTCGGGGGAGTGGGCGGGGGAAATGAAAACATAATATAGATATACAGAATCCTAAGAAGAGGATACAACTCACCATCCGATCCACTTCCAGCCTGAGGAATCGAAGTCGTAAAGTCCTGATTCGAATTCCGCGCCGCAGCCTGAACGTCCTCGTCCGGAGAGAGCGTCGACCCCTTCATACCCCCCGCAGGGCTCGAAGGACTCTTCGCGGCACCCGAAGGACTTGAAGGGCTCTTCGCGGCGCCTGCCGGGCTCGAAGTTGCTCCGGCTTGACTCAAGGGAGTCTTTCCAATTCCGGGCGAAGTAACTTCCCACCGAAATGAATCAATGATACGTCTCTATGTAATTAAAGAACAGGAGCTCACTCTTCGACTTGTTCTTCTTCGGATCGTCCGCCAAGACAGGGAAGACCGAGCCCGAGAGTCCAGGATCCTGCGGAGGCTTACTCGGGTCCTACACCACCAAGTCAGAAAAATACGCAAAAATAACAGCGACATGATAGATGGAGAAACAAATCGACTTACAGGTGTAGGAATTCCAGCGTCCAAGAACTCCGCAGCCGTGTTCGGCATATGAGGACTCGTCGCAGTCTTCTCTCCATCTTCTAGTCGAGCACCTTTTCCTCCCTGATCAAACGCCTTATCGAGTCCGAGCGCGGCGAGCTTGTTTCGGTCTTCAGCGAGAACACCCTTAGGGTCGTGTCCACCGAGATCTTGCCCCGCAGCGACTTGATCTCCGATTTCATTAGCAGTTTGAGCTACCGCGCCTCCACCAACGAGGGCTGGATTCATATTAGAGTCGCCAGAACCCGTGGTAGTTGGCGCATCTGGGGCAGGGAGTTTAGGCGCTGGGGAGGCAGGGCGGGCTAAACAAAACCATACAATAATATATTATAAGGGTCTACTCGAAATGACGAGACGAGACCCGAATGACGCACCGAGGAGTCCACTGAGCATGCCTTGCGCACGCGACAGTATTCCAGTGGATCCTGAGCCCGGAGGAGGGGACGAGGAAACTTTCGCATCTTCGGAATTAGCGGCCGGCGCGGAACCGTTCTGAGCATGTGCATGAGCGTCGGGGTTGCTGCTGAGGTTGCCAATGACGCTTGCGGGTAGGACTGAGAATGCGGCTTGGCCAACTGCGTCGAGTGCGGTGGAGACGTCTTCGTAGAGTGTGGATTGGGGGGCAGACATTGAGTCTTGGCGGGAACCTGCATAATGATGAGCTTTGTATACGAGGCGAGAGCGAGATGGGCGTACCTGGAGCGCGGATCCATCCACCAGGAAGCTGAATGCCCGGCGTAGACGCAACGCTCGGGCTTTCCGTAGACGCACCGCCCGGCGTGCCGCCGAGCGCGCTGGCATTCGGATCAGGGGTAGGGTTTCCTTGGGCGTTCGTAAATATTCCCGCCAGGCGTTTAGCGGGAGTCGGCTCGTGAATAGGAATCGGCGCAGTCGCCTTGGGTGCATTAGCAGAAACAGCGTCCATCTGTTCAACGGTCTTGTTCGAGTTGATTCCCGGTCCAGGTGTGCCACCGAGTGCGTTGGCCGAGTGGACGCCAGTTGGATTTCCTTGTGCGTCAGTCACGAGACCCGTGCTTGGCTTCCCGTTCGCTGCGCCCACACCGCCTGGCGCGTGCGATGCGATCGCATCCAAGTGTGCGTGTGTCTTATCTGAGTTGATTCCTCCACCTGGTGCACCCGACAACGCACTCGCCGCATGGTCTCCTGTAGGATTGCCGTGTGCGTCGGTGACAAGGCCAGTGCTGGCGTTGGGGTCGATGGCATCGACGGTCTGCTGGGCCCATTCGGCGGCGGGAGTGCCTAGAGGGGCTTCGACGGCGAGGGGTTGTAAAGTTGGTGCAGACATCGTGGTTCAGTTGCAAGTCAAGCGCAAGTTCACAATCCTGATGTCATTTCCTCGTGATGTCACCAGGGTCTAGACACAAGTAGACCCAAATAATCATAATTCGTCGTAATTATATGCGTCATTGATTCTAAACTATGTCAAAGATGGACAAGTGCATCATCGGATACATAAGAGCTCATAGTGTGACGTTGGTTCGCACGGAGATTTGGCGCATCTGGTACATCCAGAAAAACGGTGAAATTTTACATTCGAGTCAAGACCGGTTCCATTTATTACGAGGCTAGGGCTTTTAACCTCTACTATCGCCGCTATCCCCCTTGTTGCGTCATAATGCACAAAGCATCGTGAATGACTTATCGATGCATTTTCGGTATATTTACGAGCTGATTTATGTACTAGTTCAATTACAATAAAGGGACCATCATATCCTAGTTTCTGACGCCGGGTTGGAGCAAATCATGCAAAAAATGGTAGAGCCGCAGTTTCACGGAAGCTAGGGGTGCGCAACATTTCGCAAAACCATGTAGTTCACCTCACAAATAAACCACATTGGCTTGCCACAAAGCGGGCTCGGGCCGTTCCGTGGTGGTTTAGCTAGGAGTGAGCTCCTGGGGGGACGGTGATGAGGCGCGCTGTAACTCTTTGATGAGATCATTGAACCTTTCGTGACTTGGATTATGGCTGTAGCTAGGCGGGGGGAGTACCCTTTGGAGATTGGGCGCCACCGCCAATATGATCCTAGATCGCGAAGTGATAAAGGTTAGCAACGTTGGCCCAATGTACACACCACTACCTACTTTAAGTACTCTTTAATCAATCGGTCAGAGGGTGGAGGGTGAAACTCCATGGTACGCAACGTCTTGGACGTCGGTATTGGCGGCGCCGGGATAGAGCCGTCTGGCAAAGGCCGCGCGCGGAAGCTGATGCCTAGATTCTCTAGCCGGGGAAATGCAGGGCAGTGAAAAAGTTCTCGAACATCAATTTCGAAGTTCGGGAGTCGTAGATTGAGTAGCAGCGGGAACATTTCACCTAACACCGAGCAAAACTCGGGCGCAGGACCAAGTGTCAACTCAGTTAAACAGAGGGAGCTTAGACGGAGCGAGGAGAGCGGCTTCAATTGCTCCGGCGCCATGTAAAGGTCGAACATACATTCGACAGTGAGGGTGTTGATGTTAGGACTATTAGGAACAATGTCCGAAAACACAGGTAGAGAATCTTGAGGCTGAGGGGCAAACTTCATGTACTTCACGTGAATAACAATGGATGTTAACTGCCTAACAAGTTGCTTCAAGCCCCAGATGTTCCTAATCTCGGGCCAGCTAGCGTATTCGATGTGCAGATGTCTGAGTGAGGGGAACAAGTCGAGAGGCAGATTTTCACATATGGCCCAGGGAGTAGTCAACTTCGTGATACGAAGATGGAGTCTCTCAAGTCTCGGAAGTTTGCCGATGGCCTCCAATACCACATGTCTCAAGCTGATTTGTCCTATCTTCAATGATACAAGGTTTTGTGCATGAATTAAGTGCCCGTAGGCCTGTGGATCGATATTGGCATTGGGGAAGGCGAACGTTTCTAGGAGCGGACATCGTTCGGCGATATGGCCTAATAACCAGACAAGTTCTGCTGGCTCCCCATTCCAACCCATGCTATCCAGAGTATCAATGGTTCTCAGCTTGGGTGAGAGGAAAATGCTGATCCAACGAATTAAGTTTTTTGACGCCACCCAGCTACCGTCTTCCAGATATAGGCATATCAGATTTGGAAGTAGAGGTCGTTCAGATGAATAAGATAGTAGGGTGTCCCAAGCCTCATGGTGATATGGATAATGTATGTCGTAAAGTTCGAGATGTTTGATCAGAGGTGCGTATACGTGAAACCGACTAAGACTAGAGGCGTTTAGATATCCTATCTTCTGTATAAACCGTCCAAAGGCATTTTTAGTGGGATAATCAAAGTAGAAATAATAAAAATCTCACGATTTCCGCTTTGACCTGTCCGTCTGCCATCGTAGTGTGCAACTCGGTTTCCGGCAACAGGCGTAATATATGACTCGCAGCTGGAATCTGGGACCATATACGTTCGATGGAGCCATTAAAACAGTGACGAGAGGTGCGAGCAAGGCGAACGCAGTCCTTGTGGGATAAATAGCTTGCGATTAGCTGAAGTAGCTCAGGTATTTCCCAGACGCGACTTTGCACAACAGGATCCATGATGAAAAGCTTTACGAGAATAACCTCAAGTCGTCAAAGCCTTGCTGGTTTATGGTTTGTAGGTGGTGGGTGGAGGAGGAGGGCGTGATGGCCGAAAGCGGGGTGGCTGTGGAGTCCCTGAGACTTTTGCGTGTTTGGATCGAGGAACAAATGTACGCATACACTCACCCTTTGGCTCGCCTTACCGAGTGTTTAGATTGTGATTATAGAGGTAGTTTCAAAGGTAAAGTGACTGAAAGATGAAGCGGCCAATCGATCTGCACTCATAGACGGCCCCCACCTTAATGCATACTACGAGTCCGCATGTTCGTGATATTTCAGTCGCGACACTACGCACACCCAAATCAGCAATCTAGCAATCACATCTCGTAGCAATTGTATGTTTCATTGGATCTAAAATATATACGACTGATATTCCAGAGTCGTTTTCCCAACCCAAGCAAGCAGGTCCTTCGATTCACAGGTGTTCGTCGCCTATAGCGTTGCTACACTCGCCCTTTCGCTCCTCTTATCAGGTACTGGAATTTTGATTATAGATGTAGTTTCATGAACGAAATTTACTAAAGAACGTTGCGTAGCGGGGAGAAAACCCAGTCGACTTGCAACCGTAGAGAACTCTTATCTCATAGGTCCAGATATCCGTTCTCCTAATTCTACTACAGTTCACCCTCCTCCTTCCTAGCACCCTTGCGGGACTTGTGTCTAGCCACCTGCTTCTCGTCCTGCGCCTTCCCATACCTCAACAAAAGGGTTCCGTTTCTCAGCTTTATCGCGGTTGCGATCTCATTTACCTTGGCCGGCACGTCTAGAACTTGATTCTCCGCTGAGACCTAGGACACTCCTGCACAAACGCGTTCATCAGCATCTTAGGCACTCAATTCTGTATCCCTGAACTAGATTATCGATGGACGGAGTAAGCGACACAATTCACGTGCTCCGGGTCGGCCAGCCTCGATGTTTCCGCTGTGCTAGGGCGGTCCCCCGCGGATGGTAAAATATCATTGTGTCACGGATATTGTCCTCGACGGCCACGGGTTTTCTCCAAAAGCTAGTACATCCGCCACCTCGACTCGCTTAATGGCGGAAAACATCTGTTTTGCTGCCCAGGCGCGAAACTCAAGCGACGTATGGTCTGCGCTGTCGATAGCAACAGACAACGCCCCACCCCCACGGCGCAGGCATCCCGTCTCGATCCTTTCCATACTTGATGTTCTAAATGAGGGGGAGGTAGTCCTTGAGTGGTCGTCCGTCGCAGGATCTAGTAAAACACTGAGCGCATCCTCCACTAACGCCTCAGCCGTTTGTAGGTAGGACTGAGAATGCGGCTTGGCTGACTGTGCAGAATGCGACTTAGCTGGCTGTGCAGAATGCAGTGAAGGCGTCTGTGCAGAATGCAGTGAAGGCGTCTGTGAATGGAAGGGCTGGCATGGGTCTTTGCGAGAACCTGTATAATTGTGAGCTCTATATAAGAAGAGAAAGCAAGGTGGTCGTACCTGGAGCGCAAGCCTATCCGCCGGGCTCGGGCTTTCCGTAGACGCGCCGCTTGGCGTGCCGCCGAACGCGCTCGCATTCGGGTCGGGGGTGAAGTTTCCTTGGGCGCTCGCAAATATTCTCACTAAGCATTTAGTAGAAGTTGGCTCGTGAGAAATCGGCGCAGTCGCCTTGGGGCATTAGCAGGAATAGCATCCATCTGTTCAATGGTCTTGTTCAAGTTTACACCTAGTGGCTTCGACGTTCTGCTGAGCCTATTCAGCAGCAAGATTGCCTAATTGACGTGCAACTAGAGGCAACACTTATCTCAACGCACGCGACACGTCCAAACATTCGTGATATTTCAGCCACGGCGCTGCGTACACCCAAACCAGCGACTAAAGTATCACATTTCATAGCAATCATACACATTGAATCTGAAGTACTTCTGACTAGAATTCTAAATTCGCTTTCTTAACTCAAGCAAGCTCACCGTTAGATACACAGGAACTTGCGGCCTAAAGCATTACTTTAGCGTGGTGGTAGGGTATTGAATATTCAGCACATCCGGCAGATTTATGACAACTTGGGTTAATTCCAAGTACGAGGTGGATTTTTTGTACAGGATAGCCTGTAGATACATGCGTCCCTCGATTATGTTGTGGTTTTAACCCCGGCCATCATTGATGATGTATCGGTTCACCTCATATGGCGGTTCCCCTGCGGGATAAACTCCAAGAGGGGGAGAAGATGAGGTGTCTCGCAGCTTTTTGACACAGTCGTTCAACTTTCTGAAATCCTCATGATGATGTTGGTGATCGGGTAGGGAGGTTATTAGTTGGAGGTTGGGCACCACCGCCAATATGACCCTAGGTCAGAAAGTAATGAACCTTCAGCAATATTCCCAGGACACGTAAACTACCACCTACTTTACGCAATTTTGTATTGCTTCACTGTCCCAGTCGACTGAAGACGAGAGAGGGTTGCATTCGAGGATACGCAACGTCCTGGACGTCGGAATCGTCGGCCCTGGACTACAGCCCCCTGATCGAAAAGACCGCCAATTGAGCTCTACGCCCAGATTCTCTAGCCGGGGAAACCTTGAGAACCAAAAGAATTCTCGAAGTTCAATAGGCGAGCCCGAGAGTTGGAGACTATATAACAGCGGTAATGCCTCACTTAAAATCGAACAGAATTCGTAGAGAGGGCTGATCTCAAACCCAGATAGACTGAGGGAGACGAGGGGAAGCAGGGAGAGCGCCTTCAGTTCATCGGACACCAGACGGATTTTGCGCCGACACCTAATGGTGAGTGTGTTGATATCGGGACTGTTATGAGTAATATCCGAAAACACAGGTTCAGAATCATAAGGTTCGATGGCCGCCACTAGGTAGATGTCGACAGATGTTAGTCGCTTGACAAGTTTCTTTATGCCCCAGATGTTTTTAATATTGGGCCAGCTAGCAGACTCGATGCGCAGATGTCTGAGCGCGGGGAACAATTTGAGAGGTAGATCTGGCAGTTTTCGATATATAGTCCAAGAGTTGGTTTCACCGCTGGAACGAAGATCAAGTCTCTCAAGTCGCGGGAGTTTACCGATGGCTTCCAGTGCCACGGGCATCAAGACTGTGTTTCCCGCCGTCAGTGAGGCAAGATTTTGCAGATGGATCAGGTTCTCATAGACCTGTGCGTTGCCAGGGAGATGAGGAAAGACAAATGTTTCCAAGAAAGGACACCGTTGGGCGAGTTGGCTAATTAGTTCGGCGAGCACCAGTGGGCGCATGTGGCACGGACCCAAATGGCTTCCGTGGATATTAATGGTTCTCAGGTTGGGTGAATGGAAGACCCCGAGCCAGCGATGTAGGTTTTGCGATACCGCCAAATTAGGATAATTCCAAGAGAGGTATGTCAGGTTTGGAAGCAGAGGGTGCTTAGACGAATATGTCAGCAAGGTGTCCCAAGTTTCTTCAGTGTAAAATGTGTCGTAAAGGTCAAGCCGCTTAATCAACGTCGTGTATATATAAAATCGGCTAAGACTAGCGGTGTTTAAATCTCCTAGCATCTATATAAAGCCACTCGACAGTGTTTTTAGCGGAATAATCAAAGTAAGAATAGTGAAAGTCTCACAAGCCCCGCGGTGAGACTGGAGCTAGTCGTCACAACGTGCGCCCTGTCCCTTGGTAGTAGCTTTAAGATGTGAGTAGCTGCTTGAACACGTTTCCATACATGCTCGATAGAGTTCTTAAAGCAGCTACGAGAGGTGCGAGCAAAACGAACGCAGTCTTTGCGAGGTAGCCAGCTCGAGATTAGGTGAACCAGCTCGGGTATGTCCCAGACACGACTTGGCATACGAGATTCCATAGTAAATACGTTTACAAAACAAGCTAGTAGTCGTCGAAACCTTACTGCTTTACGATTGGTAGGTGGTAGCTAAGGAAAGAAGGGACGAAAGGGAAGTAGCTATGGAGTCTCTCGGCCTGTTATTTGGCAAATGGCTCGAAGCGCTGGAATGACGTCGTTTGTCACATAACCACCCCCGAATCACCCTGCGCGATCTTGACTTTACAGGCAACATTCCTTTAACCTGCGACGACAGCTAACTGTCTCCCGTGCTTTGATCCCAACCACGAGAGGAACAATACAAGCAGTGCCCAAACCGGGACGTATGTGCAAGTCTCGTTGAAGTAACAACCGTGCGTTTGCTTTCAAGCCTATTAATCTATACCTGCCAGTGCCCTACATAAAACCACCCGGACTTGCACACAACTCATGAGAAAGCTCTCAAGACACTCGCCTCGCACACATCATGTCACCGCACCAGACCAAATAGTCCTATATAGCACCATCCACCACCACTGGGTATATAATACCAGCAAACCAATGAGTACACCACAACATGTGCCAGATAGACTAGCCTTGCGGTCTTGTCCGTGCTTCAATGCCCCCCCCCCCTCCAGCGAATATCAAACGGCAATCATCCCGTAGATATTGACCTCGACGACCACGGGGTTTCCCCCAAACGCCAACATCTCCACCCTCGAGTAGCTTGACGGTAGAAAATCTCTGCTTCGTCCACGCCGCGCGGGACTCGAGCAACGTGTGGCCCGCGCTACCGATGGTAACAGACCACGCTTTTCTCCTTTGCGCAGGCGCCTCATCTCGACCCTTACCAGACTTGCCCTCCTCAGCGGGAGGAACACAGTTCTCGAGCGGCTCATCCACGTCAGGATCCAGTAAAACGCTCGACAGGTCCTTCATCGCGGTTCCAGTCGCTTGCAGGCAGGACTGCAAACGCGGCTTAGCCAACTGTGCCGAGCGTGGTGGATACGTCTTTGTAAAATATGAATTGAAGGGCAGACATTAAGTCTCGGTAGGAGTCTATGTAATGATGGGCTTTATATGGGAGGAGACAGCGGGGTAGGCGTGCCTGAGGCACGGATCCGTACGCCAGGCAGCTAAACGCCCGGAGTAGACGCTCCGTTCGGACTTTCTGTAGACCCGTTGCCTGGCTTGCCGTCGAGCGCGCTCCCATCCGGGTCGGGAGTAGATTATCTTTGAACGGTCGGAAATATCCCCGCCCAGCGTTTAGCAGGAATCGGCTAGCGAAGTGGAATTGGCACAGTCGCTCCGGGAACACCAGCAGAAACGGCGTTCATCTGTTCAATAGTCTTGTTTGAGTTAATACCTGGTGGCTTCAACTTGGCACAGCAGGGTCCGTAGTAGAAGTGTTCGCAAGGAAACCCAGTAGTTGTCGAGGCTTCGCTAGTTTGCGTCTCATATGTGATGGGTGGTCGACGGGAGTATGATGGGCAAAATAGAAGTGGCGTGGTGGCCCTGAGCGTTTCACGTGTTAGGGCGAACAAACGTCCGCATACATTTACCCTTTCGCTTATCTTATCAAGCGCTGACATTGCGATTGTGAAGTTTCAAAAGCGTATTTACTGAAAAGTGAGTAGCCGGTCGACCAGCAATCATAGACTATAGCGTGGCACGGAGATCAAGAACTAGATATTCAGTATATCCGGGAAATTTATAACAGAATTAATTAACTCCAAGTAAGGAGTGGATTGGTTTGAACAAGACAGCTCATAGATACATGTTTCCCCCGGTCACGCTGTGATTTCAACTGCATTTACCATTGACGGCGCGTCAATTCACCCCGAGAGTGAATAAGTCAGCCTGTCAATGAACCGGAATTGGGCCGTCCCGCAGTGGTTCAGCTACGGAGCAGACTCTGAGAGAGGCGATGGTGGGGCGTCTCGCAGCCTTTTGATATAATCGTTTAACTCGCTGTAACTTGTATGATGGCTGTAGCCAGGTGGGCGAGTTATCTGTTGCAGATTGGGTGCCACCGCAAATATAAAGCTGAATCGCACAGTCATAAATGTTAGCAATATCCCCGGAACGCGTATACTACCACCTACTTTAAGCAAGATTGCATCACTTTGTCGTTCGAACGGACAGAGGACGGGGGAGGATTGCATTCGAGGGTCCGCAACGTCTCAGACATTGAAATCGTCGGCTCCGGGCCCCAACCCTCCGGCGGAAGTGACCACCAGTCAAACTCTACACCTAAATACTCTAGCCGGGGAAACTTAGAGAACCAAAAGAACTCTCGGGGGTCGATGGACGAGCTTGGGAGTTGCAGACTGTGTAGCAGCGGTAACGCCTCGCTTAAAATTGAACAGAGCTCGGAGAGAGGGCCGAGCTCGAACCCAGATAGACTGAGAGAGCCGAGAGGGAGAAGAGAGAGCGGCTTTAGTTTCTCTGGTGCCAGGCGAAATTTGAATAGACACATAATGGTGAGCGCGTTGATGTTGGGGCTATTATGAGTAATATCCAAAAAGACAGGCGGAGAATCGCGAGAGTCGATGGCTGCCTCCAAGTAGATATCAACAGATATTAGCCGCCTGACAAGCCGCTTCAAGGACCATATTCTTCTAATTTCGGGCCAACTAGCAGATTCGATGCACAAATGTTTGAGCGCGGGGAACAAGTCGGGAGGCAGATATGGACTTATGGCCCAGGAATTGGTCTGGTTGCTAGAACGAAGATAAAGCCTCTCAAGTTGCGGGAGTTTGCCAACGGTTTCCAACGCCACGGGCATCAAGGCCGTTTTTTCCACCGTCAGTGAGGCAAGGTTTTGCAGATGTATCAGGTGCTCATAGGTTGATGCGCTGTCGAGGAGGTGGGGGAGGGCAAACGTTCCCAAGAGAGGACAACGTTGGGTGATTTGGCTAACTAGCTCGGCCAGCTCCGGTGAGCCCATGGGGCACGGACCCAAACGGCCCAGAGTCTTAATGGCTCTCAGGTTGGGCGAAAGGAAGATCCTAAGCCAGCGAGATAGGTTTTGCGACACTGCCGAGTTACGATAGTTCCAAGAGAGGCATTTCAGGTTTGGAAGCAGAGGATGCTTGGACGAATATGACAGCAGGGTGTCCCAAGTTTGATCGTTGTAGGCACAACCTTCGTAAAGGTCAAGCTGTTTAATTAATGGTGCGTATATATGAAATCGGCTAAGATTAGATATGATCCAATCTCTCATCTCCTGTAGAATTCATCAGAAGTGTTTTCAGTTGGATAATCAAAGTAGAAATAGGTAAAGTCTCACAGGGTCCACACTGACAAGTCGGTCTGCAATCACAATTCGGAGCCCGTATATCGGTAGTAGCCTCAATATTTGAAAGCTTCCTTGAACGTGGTTCCATACATGCCCAATAGAGCTGGTAAAGAAAAGACGAGAGGTGCGGGCAAAACGAACGCAGTCTTTGCGGGGTAACCAGCTCGAGATTTCCTGAACCAGCTCGGGTATGCCCCAGACACGACTTGGCACAGCGGGATCCATAGTGAATACGTTTGAAAGACAGTACAGCGGTCGTCGAAGTCTCACTGGTTTGCGATTCGCAGGTGGTGGGTGGCTGAAGAGGGGATGAAGGTAAGGTGGCTGTGGAGACTCTGGGGCCTTTTATCTGACAACATGACGTGAAGCGCTGGAATGACGTCGTATGTCCCAACATGGTATAGCCGTCTTCTAGTCACCCCGCATAATTTGAACTTCATGAGTGACGTTTACTTAATCCGCGACGACAGTGGTTTGTGGATGGCGGTATGTGTGTGATGGACCAAAGCGAGGTGACTGTGGAGGCTCAAAGCCTTGCTCATGAGAGCAAACATATGCATATACTCACCCTTTCGTTCGTCTCATCGGGCGCCCAGATTGAAACTTTTTTAGGTAGTTTCAAAGGCAAAATTACTGAAATCAGAGTAACCGGTTGACGCGCAACCATAGACGACCCCATAAGGCATACGAGTCCAAATGTTCGTGATATTTCAGTCGCAAGCAAATCTTTACATTTCGTAGCAATTATGCGTCATGTAGAATATAAAGTACTTCCGACTGGCATTCTAAAGCTGCCTTCTCAACCCAAGCAAACATGTCATTGGGTGCACGGGATTTTGTAGCGTTGCTTTAGCAAGGATATAAAGCATTTGATGCTCCTAGAAACTTGTCATAAATTGAATCCGAGCTAAGACTCGAGATATTTTAGACTAAACAGTTCGTAGATACAGGTCCCCTCCAGCCGCTTTATACTTTCGACCCAACCTCACTAACGATGTGTTGGTTCACTTCACAGACCGACCACGTCGGCTTGCTACAAACCAGACCCGGATCGTTCCGTGGTACTTTAGCTAGCAGTATGCTCCGAGGTGGCTGATGACGAGGCGACGCGCAGCCTTTTGATACAGTCGTTCCACTCCCTGTAACCCTCATGATGGGAGTGGCCAGGTGGGGAGGTTATCCGTTGGAGGTTAGGCGCCACTGCCAAAATGAACCTTGGTCATAAGGTAATAAAAGTTAGCAATACTAACGCAACGTATACACCACTGCCCACCCTAAGCAATCTTCCATTACTTCTTCGAACGGATAGTCGGATAGATAAGGATTACACTCCAGGATACGCAACGTCTTGGATGTCGGAATTGTCGACTCTAGGCTTGGACCCCCTAGTAGAAAAGGCTGCCAGTCTAACTCTACGCCTAGATTCTCTAGCCGGGGAAACCTAGAGAACCAAAAGAATTCTCGAAAGTCGACGTGCCACCTTGGAAGCCTTAGACTGTGTAGCAGCGGTAACGCTTCGCCCACAATTAAACAGAACTCGGAGAGAGGGCCAAGCTCAAAGTCAGATAGACTAAGGAAACCAAGGGAGAGTAGGGAGAGGGGCTTCAGTTGCTCTGGCGCCAGACGGAGCTTGGACCGACGACATTTCAGGGTGAGCGTGTTGATATCGGGACTGTTATGAATAATATCTGAAAACACAGGTGGAGAATCGCGAGGCTCCATGGCTGCCCCCAAGACGATATCGACGGATGTTAGCCGCTTGACAAGTTGCTTTATGCCCCAGATTTTTCTAATATCAGGCCAGCTAGCAGACTCGACGCGCAGATGCTTGAGCACAGGGAACAAGTCGGGAGACAGATCTGGCAGACCTAGATGTATAGTCCAAGAATTAGTTTTGTCGCTGGAACGAAGATCAAGCTTCTCAAGTCGCGAGAGTTTACCGATGGCTTCCAGTGCCACGGGCATCAAGGCCGTGTTTCCCGCCGTCAGCGAGGCGAGTTTTTGCAGATGGATTAGGTGCTCATAGATCTGCGCGTTGTCGAGGAGATGGGGAAAGGCAAAGGTTTCCAGGAGAGGACAACGTTGAGTGAGTTGGCTAATTAGTTCGGCAAGCTCCAGTGGGCTCATGTGGCACGGGCCCAAATGACCCTCCGCACACATAATGATTCTCAGGTTGGGTGAATGGAAGATCCCGAGCCAGCGGGACAGGTTCTGCGATACCGCTGAGTTGCCAGAGTCCCAACCGAGGCGCCTCAGGTTTGGAAGCAGAGGATGCTTAGACGAAAATGACAGCAGGGTGTCCCAGGTTTCGTCGGCGTAAAGTACTTCGTAAAGATCGAGCTGTGTAATTAACGGCGCGTATATGTGAAATCGGCCAAGACTGGAGGCGTTTAAATCTCCCAGCTTCTATATAAGGTCACCCGACAGTTTTAAGTGGGGTAATTAAAGTACAAATAGTGAAAGTCTCACAAGGTCTACGGTGATAATGAAGTGAGCTACCACAACGCGCGCCTCGTCCCTCGGTAGTAGGCTCAAGATCCGAGCACCTACTCGAACACGGCTCCATACATGTCCGATAGAGCTATTAAAGCAACCACGACAGGTGCGGGCAAAACGAACACAGTCTTTGCGGGGTAGCCAGCTCGAGATTAACTCGACTAGCTCAGGTATGTCCCAGACAGAACTTGACACAGGAGGATCCATGGTAGAAATTTTCGCGAGGTATGCCAGCAGTCGTCGAAGCCTTGGTGGGTTGCGATTCGTGGGTGGTGGGTAGCCGGCGAAAGTGACCGATGAAAACAAGGTGGCTGTGGAGACACTGAAGCTTCCCATTTCGACAAAACTCGCTTGAAGCGCTGGGATGACGTGGTATGTCGCCAAATGGTCCTACAGAATCTTAATTTCACGAGCGACACTCATTTACCCTACGACGGCAGCGGGCTGTCTCCCAAACCATGAGAGAAATGACACAAGCAGCGCCAAATCTAAGACGCGTGTACAAGCCTCGCTTAAGAGACAATCGTGCGTGTCCTCTCAAGTCTGTCAATATATACCTGCCAGTGCCCCGCATAAAACCCCATGGACTTGCATACACCTCCTAAGAAACTCCCAAGACACTCGTTCACACACATCATGTCACGGCACCACACCAAATGGTCCTATATAGCACCACCCTCGACCCCATCGGGTATACCAGCAAACCAATGAGTACAATACAAATGAACAAACGAACAAAACAAAACAGCATGTATGTACCAAAGCATAGCAAAAACATAAAACAAAGATAACAACAAGAACAAAAAACACGACTCGGACAAGAGGCCCCAGGGAAAGATCACTTGTCCGAGTCCACATCGACATCCATCTCCTCGTTCTCTTCTAGATCGGGAACGGAAGACGCGATGACAGGCAGCCTCGAGACCGGCGCGGCAGACACGTGCTCGTCTTCACTCTCCATCTCGTTCTCCTCTGCCTCTTCTACTTCTTCCTCTGCCTCGGGTTCAGGTTCAGGCTCTGCCTCCTGCTCCTCCTCTTTAGTCTCCGTCTCGCCCTTGACCTCCCCGCTCGGCCCACCCTCATCTCCACTCTCCTTCAACTCATCCTCCTCCGCCTCCGCCTCCTCTCCGTCCGACTCCTCAGGCGAAACTTCCTTCCCAGCAGCCTTGCGCGACTTGCGCCCAGTCACCTGCTCCCCATCCTGCGCCTTCCTTCCCCTCCTCGCCGCAGGCTTCCGCTTCCCAGCTTTATCGGGATTCCTATCCCCCTTGCGCTTCTTCGGTTTCACCGACGCGGCCACCACCTTATTCGACGGCGGACATCCAGGACACTCCTGCACAAACGCCCTCACCAGCGACTTAGGCACCCAACTCTATATCCCCAAATTATTATAAATTAGCCCTCGATAGACGTAATAAACGACACACGCCACTCACATGTTCCTTATCGACCAGCCTCGCTGTCTCATCCGTGCTACAGTGATTCCCCTGGGAGTGGCAAACCACGATCGTCTCGTAGATATCGTCCTCGACGACCACGGGCTTCCCTCCAAACGCCAACACGTCCTCTCCGCGACTCGTCTTGACGGTGGAAAACATCCGCTTCGCCCACGCGCGAAACTCGAGCGACGAGTGGTCTGCGCTATCAATCGCAACAGACGACGCCTTCCTCCCTCGCGCGGGCGTCCCATCTCGGTCTTTGCCAGACTTGTCTTCCTTAGCGGGAGGGACATAATCTTTGAGGAGCTCATCGGTCGCCGGATCCAGTAAAACGCTCAGCGCATCCTTCATCAGCGTCTTAGTCATAACCACCGCGCGCGCTCGACACGTCTTCGTCGCAGGTTGAGACAAGAAAGTCTGCACCGCAGCCATAAACACAGCTCGTTGAGGCATAGTAGTAAGCATCGTCCGGAGGGTTGGCTGACTCGACCCAATCTCCTTATCCTTCCCCTCGTCCTCGGGCGATATAGCCTTCCCTTCAGGCTGGGGCGTGGCGAATCCCATGGGCGTGCTGGGCAGGTTGAGCTTGGTGATGAAGCTTCGGGGTGGAGCAGACTCGACGTCGTACTTGAGCCGACGGCCTTTTTTGGTCGAGGAGGAATCGTTGGACGTGGCGGGGGGCGTAGGCCATGTCTGCTGGAATGCCCCTCCCGATGGCGGAGTCGACCCTTTTCGACCATCTAACTCGGAAGCTCGGACAGCATCAGTAGGCGTCTGCTTGGGCGACCGAGGCGGACCAGGCGCGGGGGTACCAGCAGACGCCGAACTCTCCTCAGACTTTCCAGCCATCGCAGCAGACGACATCCCCTCGCTTTTCACAACCGAACCCGGAATCAACGATTCGCCCGACTCGGGCGCCTCCGCGTTCATATCGTTCGACTCCAACTGGGGCGAATCGCTCACGACAATAACCGACTCGGCCTCTGCCTGTGCGGGTTCGCTGATCCACGCGCCCGGCATCGGAATCGACCCTCGTCGAAGGTCCGCGATCGAGTCTCGAGAATCCAGGGGTGAGTGCATCGTTGGTTTGCGCTCAGAGTCGATAGCTGATCGTGGCACGCCCGTGGCCAGCCTGACATGCTCCACAATCGACATGCGCTTATCCGTCTCCACGATTGACATCCTCCTTTCCACCTCAACGACTGACATTCTCCGATCCGTCTCGACGATCGACATCCTCCTATCCATCTCAACGACCGACATCCTTCTATCCATCTCCATACCCGACATCCTCCTCCCCTCCCCCTCAATTCTCCTCTCCCCCTCCCTCTCCTCCATCTCCCTCTTCGCCTCCTCGACCCTCCTAACAGCCCCCTCCGGCATAGGCCCCATCCCAGCATCCGACATCGACCTCGCATCAACCCGACGGCGCTTAACACCCCCCTCCGACTTTCGTCTCTTCAAATCTGCCCCTTGACCTTGAACATCCTCCTCTTCTCGCATACTCTCGCCGACTGCTCCGAAGGTCGGCCAAACTGCACCAGGCCATCCAGGTGAGCCGGAGCCAGAACCGTGTCGGCCGGGGGAAGAAGGACCGTGTCGGCCAGGCGATGTGGGTGAACCTGCGCCATGCGACCCAGGCGACGAAGGCGAACCGATACCATGCATCCCAGGCGAACCCATCATCGGCATCCCAGGCGAACCCATCATCCTCATCCCAGGAGATCCGACCATCGGCATCCCAGGCGACCCAACCATCGGCATCCCCGGCGACCCATACCACCCCTGCGAACTTCCAGCTCTCCCCCCAGATCCAGGCGACGACGCTCTAGACGTTTCGGCCGACTTCAACTGCATCCCCGCCAGCGCAGTCGATATCGAGCCCCTCTTGACGATCCCAGAACCCAATGGACCGCCCATTCCGCCCATTCCGTCCCCGTCCAAGAGATGGCTGAGCGACGATTTAGATCGAGAGCGTGGGCGCATGGGGTCTAGAATCGCTTCGTCGAGGGGGTGGATATACGGAGAGTCGTGTGCGTCTAGAGAGCGCCGGGATGGAGGTGGATACGAATCGTGTGAGTGTCCCCCGACCAGCTGCCTGTTTGCATGAACCTCAACAGGTTGCCGTCCAGCAAGAGCCTCGATCGACTGTCTCCCCGAATGCGCATGCACCTGCTCAACAGGATACCTCCCCTCCCCAGACCTCCTCATAGACCCAGACCTAACAATCCTCGGCCGACCTTCAACTGCGCCACTCGCTCGTCCCTCGATTACACCACTCGACGTGCCCTCCCGACTCGGCGGCGAAGACAACCGATTTCCTTCCTCCTGGCGCCCTTCATCATACCTCACTCGATCCTCATCAAGCCTCTCCGAAGGCGACGCACTCCTCTTCCTCGAAGTCCGTCTAGACAACGCAGCCCCTCCCCCCGAAGACGGACTAAGTGGCGAAGCCGACGTCGCACGTGAAGAAGACGGGAGGTCCGACGAGGGATCCCGCGCAAACAGCGAAGGGTCTCGGTAGGACGAAGCAGGAACATCCACATCCATCCTCTCACTCTCCCTCCTCTGCATCTCCTCCATCGCACTAGCAGCCACAGGCGTCGGAGGCGTAACCAGCGCAGTCGGCGTCCCCACCGGAATCGTCAACGAATGTATAGACGACCTTGCCGGATTTGGACCGGCGTTTTGATCCTGTTCGGGTGATTTAGGAGAAACGATGGGCGGTTTGAACGAAGATGGGGGTGGATAAGGAGGATGGGATGAGGATGAAGAGGACGATGGACGATGGGTTAGAGTGGGGGGACGGTGGCCTGAGGATGATGATGGTGGACGATGGCTTGAGGAGGAAGGGCGATGGGAGCCTGAGGATAGGGAACGATGAAGTCCTCCTGTCGAGCCAGCAGACGATCCCGAAAGCGTCCTCCCATGCCCCGAAGACGGAGAGGCGCCATATCCATGCCCATGCCCCTGCGAAAGGACAGACGAAGCCCTGGGCTTGGGCTCATCCGCCGTCGGATTAAGCATAAAACTCAAACTCGCGCGGGACGGTTTTCCCTCTTCGGACGAACTAGGCGCTCGGCTTCGCATCGGGGCAAGCAACGGGGACGGTGATGAGTGTCCGACAGAATGTGACGAGGTTGATGATGATGTGTTATGCGTATTTGATGACGAGCGAGTACGGGAATGTGACGACGATCCAGAAGGTGCAAGAGAATTTGAAGCCTGTGCAAGCGACGGAAAGACCCGCTGATGAAACGGAGTGGACTTGTCCCTCCCACCACTCTTCACATTTCCACCCTGCACGTGTTTGCCCAAATCGCTCGCCACCGTGCTCGCAGGTGTCGCGATATAACACTCCAACCTCCGAGTTTTACAGGACCCACAGACGGGAACGACTCCATCACACTGCACACGACCAAATAGATCAGACGACTGCAAAGAGTAGAGTAGTAAGTGGGACCGACCGTGGTGTTCCGGGCCTGACAGGTCTTACAGGGCGTTATAGGCGGACCGACCTCGCTCCCGCGGGTGACGGCCGGGGCATTGGTGTTGACGGGCACAATCGCCCATCCACCGTCCATCGGACTCGAGCGCGGGAATATATCCGGCGAGCGCTGCTGTACCCCGGGGCGCTTCGCATTTGCGTTGGCAGGCGGGGGGAAGTGGGACGCAGAAGGCGGGCGGGGCGCGAGAGGGGGGAGCATAATAGGCGGGGAGCTAAACGAGGACCAGGCATATCCACACAACGTCCCGCGGGTTTCACAATTTCGACACGGATCGCGGCCGTCGCACTGGGCAGAATGAGAATGGGCTGAATATCGCTCGCGGGGGGAGGCTCACCCTGATATGGGATTCTTGGCATTTTCCGCACGTGCGGGTATGGTGTTGAGGGTGTTCAGAGCTATTTCGTGGGCGAGCAGGGGCGTCGACCAGAGCGTCAATAGAGAGGGCATCGCGTCGACGGCCGCCATCATGGGAGACCGAGGCAGCAAGAGCAGGCGCCATGTATGGGCATATGCAGCCAGTATGTATGTAGCCCCCGGCGCTAGAGCAGCAGATAATACGAAATAACAGCTAGAATGGGTGAAGCGTGCGAGTGCGGGGGGTGGGGACTGCGTGCGGATGCCCGTGGCCAGGCTTTATGTGCACGGGACATTTGGGCTTGTTTGGCCGAGGAGTGTTTGCCTGATAGCGGATGCAAATCCTGTTTGGGCTGTTTCAACCCCTGTCTCCCTACTGCCACTCTAGTGCCTACAGACGCCTATCCCAGCACGCATCCCACGACTACTTATACTATCGATCATATCATGGGACTCAACCAAACACTCGGATGAACGTTCTCTACGCCTCGCTGCCTGTGCATTCTCACCATTCAAGCTTTGCTGCCTGCACAGGCATCCTCGGCTAGGACCTCCATCCGATCCTGCGTGGCGCCTATTTTCGATATAAGCCTACCCCTAGCATTGATCGACGGCTCGCACTAATACGACCCACAGTGCCTTACTCCTCAGCGCGCTCCAACTTACCCCTTGTTCCCCCCGCCGCTTGCGTCACAGCAGTCGACGATACGTTCGCGCCAAGGCATCCCCCGCCTCGTGTGGGCATCCCAGAACCGAACACCAGGGACGAAAGGAAGCAGTGGCCACGGTGGGTGGCCAAAACGTGATGGATCCAATTCCGCTTCGGTGTTCGTTTGCCCCTTGCCTTCTTCGGCTAACAAACACTCACACCCAACCTCGAGGCAAAAACTTTTCACGAGCCGAACAGTCCGAAGGCGCAAGGAAATGACATTTTCGGTTTTGAAACGCTTAGTAAATAAATCAATGGTTGCGATGTCTGCAGGCACCGACGTGTTCAGGACCTGTCCCCACACGACAGTACATACAAATACAGATAGCTTTTACCTCGCCTCCGTCCCGAACAAATTTCGAGTCTAATTCTAAATCTAATTAACGAGCCTCACCTCGTCCTCACATTCCCAGTATTTGCTCTGGTATATCCCTCGAACCTCGAGGTCCGAACAACTCGGTCCGGTAAACACTCGCTCCTATCGGAACTCAAAGTCCAGACCCCTAAACTCAACCCACACGCTCCATATTAATTACTACGCGAGCGCCCACATTCATTTGAGTACATACGCATATATACATATTCCCACCCCCGAAATTTTTATGATGCGTCATAACCCCATTCACTCTCGCCTCCGTCATACTCAACATCCTTCAATACATTGAGATAACATCACGCTGCGACCGTTTCCCGTTGATAAGATCATCCTACGACGACGCGTCGGATTAAGACACCAATTGGAATTAGCCACCCAACACATGGCAAGACGGTGGGTGTGGCACGCGTTCCGAACAAGTAGTGGGCAACTATGTCCGGGTCGGATATCCGCGATGCAGAAACAGGAAATGATTTACTTTCGATCAGTGTCAGTGGCTTACTCGTCCGCTGTAAAAGGCAGGAATAGCACATCTCGCTCATTGTTTTCCTTTTCTCCTTGACGTGGTGTAAAAGGGCATCAATCATCTTTTTCACGAGCGCCCGCAGTTGAGGTATTTCATCGTTTCTCCGTTATGGTCCGTCGTGACTCGTTAGAAATGGCTGCGTATGGGGGGGTGCCCGTTGGACAATCGGGTGGGGATAATGACCGAGGGTTTGCTGGTTCTTGATGAACTGAATGTGCGTGGGCGCGAGAATTGGGGCCGGGCGGGGTGGCGAGCGTCAAGAACCCTCCCTTTTGATGACGACTTGACGAAAAACCGTGCTTTGTTGGTCTCGAC
Organism: Ceratobasidium sp. C01; assembly: GCA_025200755.1. Lineage (NCBI taxonomy): Eukaryota > Fungi > Basidiomycota > Agaricomycetes > Cantharellales > Ceratobasidiaceae > Ceratobasidium > Ceratobasidium sp. C01. The sequence goes on along the minus strand of JANWGL010003183.1, from coordinate 23,282 downwards.
GCCCCCATCTTACGGCACCTCTTCTCACACACCCACTCAAACTCACGCAAACAAGAAAAAAGAAAAGATAAAAACGCACAATCAATTCAATCACCAAAAAGAGCGATAAAAACATCCATCCACCCATCCAAAAATCCAATAAATACTGTCACGGCCACAATCACTGGGCAGCACTAAAGACCTCCCCAACAGCCGCAAAGACACTATTCCTAATATCCGCAGCGCTCAACCCCATACGTCCGACTCCAGCAGCACTACCATCTAGTCACGCCGGGAGCTGCGCAATCAAATTGGTCGTGCCGCGAGGGACACCCGTAACAGCAGCCGCGCCCAACGACTTGAGCCTCGTCGACATAGCAGCGGGCGTCATCTGCCCCTCCTTGGACAAGATCGCAGCGACCATACCAGCAACGTGTGGGCACGCCATCGAGGTTCCGGACAAGATCTGCCTAGCGGTCGTGGACCCGATGAACGTCGAGATGACAGCCTGACCGGGGGCGAAGATGTCAACGCCGGTTCCGAAGTTGCTGAAGCTCGCGATGGAGTCGGTGATGGTGCTTGCGCCGACTGTGATGACTGCAGGAGCGCGGGCAGGGCTGGAGGTGCTGGCGTCGGCGGCTTCGTTGCCGGCGGCTACGACCACGTGGACACCGGCGGCAGTAGCGGCGGTAACGGCGCTGTCGAGAGCGCGGGAGACGCCTCCGCCGAGAGACATGCTGATCACACTTGGCTTGCCGGAGGCTGCGGCAGAGGACATGGCGAATGCGATACCATCGACGATGTCAGAGGTGGCGCCGGAGCCGTCGGCAGAGAGAACCTATGCGGATCAGGCACCGAATGGTCAGATGGGTTTGGCTTAGGTGTGGAGACTCATAAGGGAGGGAGTAGGGATGGGTAGATGGTTGCGAGTGCCGAGCGGAAACGTACCTTGACTGCGATTACGTTAGCGGCCTTGGCGACGCCAAAGTCTTTGGATGCAATTGTCCCGGCGCAGTGTGTTCCGTGGCCTTGGTCGTCAACCTCGGGCAGGCCTTGTGCGGCAAATCCGAAACTTGCACGTCCGCCGAACGAGGTGTGCTCGGTGTTAATACCCGTGTCCTATCCCACATACAATCGTTAGTTATAATCAAACAAGGGGAGTGGGAGAGGACTCACGATGACATAGACGTCAATGCCAGTTCCGGCGGTATCGTCAAAGTTATAAGTGAACGCAAGAGTATTGGCGCGGCTGCCGGCGGGAAGGGACGCGTTGGACGAGACACGCTGAAGACCCCAAGGAGCGTTGGTCTGGGACTGGATCGCAGTGGTGCGCATGATTTGATCTTGCTCGATGAACTCGATATCAGCGCGCGCACGGGCGGCGTCGAGGATGCTAATCTGGGAGCCGTCTTTGTTCGTTAAGACTGAGCCGTCGGTCATGGATACCGCCGGGTCGGATGGGTCCAGGACGACATTGTAGGCGACAAAACCTGGGGGGGAGAGGAAGGTTAAGAAATTTGTATGGATGGGGAAAGGGTGGGCGTACCTTGAGCAGCGGTGGTGTTGAAGGTGGACCCGACCCAGGAGGTATTGGTGTTTGCTACCTGCCTGTTGATCCAGTTCATGTGCGTATCCACCACATCCGTGCTCCTCAACGAGATAATGTACGAATTGGCTACACCCAACCCATCAGCCATCAGCCACCCTACTACCCAAATCAACCCTAAAGTGCTCACTCTTAACCGCGTTGGTCGTAGTAGCGACGCTGATACGTTGGCGAGGAGCAGCATCGGCCAGCGAAGCGATCGCAACAGCAAAAATGGCAGAAGTAAACCCAATCATATCGAATGAACGGAAGTGGCTAGTGAACTGGAATCCTTAAAGTGAAAGAACGAGTGCGTGTGGGGGGGACCAGCCACCAAAAAAGAAAGACAGACCAAAGGGAATAGAGCTCGTAACTGAGAGCTCCCGCGCTAATATACCAGTTCGGAGAGTTACGTAATGACTAAGGAGGTGAAATTCGGGGCTAGCTGCGGTCCTAATTATTCTCCGGCTTGGTGGTGTTCCCTTGTCGACCGGCTTGGCGCCGCATTGTGCTCGTCAGGTGGACTGCCCGACAAAGCCTTTGTTCGGCGCGCTCCATAGCCTACGATGTATACAAACCGTCGCACCCGATGTCTATAGCGCGCCACTGCCCAGCTTGTCCTGTGTCTGTGTCTGTTGGTCTGTTGCCCAGTTGCTACTCCGAGTGCGCGCGGGATCATGTGCTACGTGATTCTCGCGAGGAAGATTTTTGATTTATTTGGTTTTGCTGGTGATGGATCTTTGACTCTCCTTCGAGACTGTTGTGTTATTCTACACGTGTCGACGGGCCGTCTTTGACTGTAAGCCAAGGTGTACCTTTGGTGCCCGATGTGCTGCGGTTGCTGGCAGATCAAAATAGATCAAAACGTGGGCCAAGCTATAGTATACGCGGAGTAGAGAGTCTTATTCTTCGGTCTTTTGGCCAATGCCTTTTGTCGTCGCAGCCGCCCGCCGTCTAGGTTACATGCTATCAGTCTGAAGTCTATTTTCTGTGATTGATCTCGTACATGATCCACAATCCGAGCGCGAACGCTGTGCATACCAATGCGATACCAGTCTCATATTATGTTTCGTAGGCTCCTCATCGTAAACACCTACACCACACGCCGTCTCAACCGCATAAAATCGATTTTCATACCATGCGAGTAACCATATAGAACATTATCACATTCGTGGGGAAGTCAAACGGCCTTCTCGGTACCACGAGCCTCCCAACTCACATCACGCTTCTTGTTGCAGTTTCCTACACGCCCATGTATAGCAACCATTTACGAGCATGAAATATCGATTATCACCTTCCTAGTTTTAGTTTCAGTTTCAGGAACATTTCAGCTTGAGGATTTGCCGTGCCCGGCTAACATGTGCCTCGCTGACCAACGATTATTTAACGACAAAATCAAAGGTTTATTGAAACTAAGGCTCTGAGACCGGGTTTACAAATCGGATGCGCGCATATAGTGACCAAGCGTCCGTGTAAGAAATGTAAACAGGAGCAGGGGTACGAAGAACAAATCAATTAAGCATCATTAGTGGAGACCTGCGAGTTCAAGAAAGTCAGCACGAATAGTTGGTTATTTGAGGTTGTTGGACGTACAGTGATGTTCTTGGCCTGAGGGCAGATCTCCAAAGCCTGCTGGGTGATCAACGGAGTATCGTCATCCGACCCGAGTCCGGCAGTACCAGCGCGGAAGGGGACGACGCAAAGCCCGGTGGGGAGAGTGAGGAAGTTAGGAGCGTCGGTGCTATTACCGAATACCTCGTGGGCTGGGAGAGTGCGGTTAGCCGCGAGCTATTGTGGAAAGTAGGATGAGCACGATATCGTGGTGAGGAGAAAACAAGGATAGGAGACTCACACCGACGCTGATGGGCTGGCCGGTAGTCGAGTTGGTATCGTCGGCGCGGATGGCAAGGCCGGATACCATGCTCGAGGCAGCGAGAATGAAAGCAGCGGAGATGAAGCGGGCGCCGAACATATTTGTGATGTTTAGATATAGATAGAGAACAAAGAGTGTATGTGCTGAAGTATCGAAGAGAGGTTTAAGAGTTTATTCGAAGAGTTTATTCGAAGAGGAAGAGGCTGAACAGTGTACTTTGTTGGTTTCCTCCACCCCCACCATCTCTCTCTTATATATCGCAAAACAAGCTCACAGGATTCCTAAGCATACAGTATATGTGTCGACCGTGAGATGTCAACCCGACTGCGCACTCGGCTCTAGGCTTTGTCTTGCTATGCGCAATGTCAAGTCAATTAAGGAAATGTTGGGTAGAATTAAGGAATTTAAGCCCGTCGGGTGGTTCCACTTCTCGATCATTTGAATATGCGTGGCTGCGGGTTGCCGTAGGGGAGGAGTACAATCATGTACAAGCACTATAGGAGGATAGGGGTAACGAGGTTATGCGTCTATTTTCCGCAGTATATCTTTCGATATGGGAACAATGATACGAAGACGGGATCGGATGCTGGAAACTGTATGCAAGTAAGTTGAACCGCCTTCACTCGACACTGCCTGGGTGAAATATCGCCTAAAATGTCGTATAATATATTAGGCAGTAATGATGTATAGGTAGCATATGTCTTGTAAAGTAGAAGAAGCCCTACACATTTTCCAACTGTTACATTATCCCTACAGTACCCCCCCACGACCGGTATCGTACATCGTACATAAGGTCTGAAACATCCATCATTAAACTGAGATCAACCTTCTTTCAAATGACGAGTGAGGGAGGCCGATCCTCCGATCCTCCGATCCACTCGACCCATTATGCATTGTATACTTGTCAATTTCAGTCTGGGTCTCACCAAGTTGCGAAGCGATTGTTCGCCGACACCCAATTCCTAGATAAATACGTAATTGTCTGACCCAAGTGTGGACTGTAGCTTTCGAGAGCTAGCGTCCACACGAATGGAAGGATTATCCAGTAATGCCATAACGGTTTCGAAAATACCCGCAGTAATAGGATGATTTCGCCGTTCAGCTGTGTAACTAATTTATTATACGATAACATTATTCGAGACATCTACGTGCGCTGCTCCGAGATCAATTCGACCAAGCGGAGTGCGCGACGCGTTTAGGGAACTATCTTGTGGACGGAATCTAGTGACTAGCGGTTAGTAAATGTATAAAAATCGGTAAATGAGCAGACCAGCAGAATCCCAGAGATATGATTCTCTCTCGCGTGCAAGTGTGACTAGTTTTAGTTTTATCCCGAAGGCCTTTCGAACCATCAGGATAAGCGGGTTTCAGCTTGAGCTATGTGGAAGTGTTCATTGACTTGTAAGGTAGTAAGTTAGCGTTTTAAGTAGCTCGGTTTCACCACCACGACGAACTAGGGTTTCAAAGTAGCTCTGATGATAACCAGAGTCATAATGGGGGGTTGATTGTCTTTCGCCAAGTCAACAAGGCGTTGAGTAAGCTCTCGAGTACTGAAATTCCCTACAAATTGTGTTTTAAGATATCCACCCATAGTCAGTCATAGTGGTCCTACCATGTTGTGTCAAGCGTTCAATGGCCTTTGAAACCTCCCCAGGCACACTAGGTGTTTCCGACCATAATTTGTGAATGAGCTCAGAAACGATGTCTTGATTAGCCAACAGACCCTTGCCCTGGTACTCAAGCACTGGCTGCGTTCGTACGCGGAGCAGTCTGCAGGTGCAACTGGTAGCGAGTCTTAGAGACTCCAGAGCTCAGGGTGCTTTTGTTAGTTTGGCCAACGATTGTTGGAAGACAAAAATCAAAGGTTTATTGAAACTAGAGCTCTGTGTCCGGATTTACAAATCAGATGTGCGCATATAGTGACCAAGCGTCCATGTAAGAAATGTAAATAGGAGCTGGGGTACGATAGACGAGTACTCTAGGCATCGTTAGTGGAGACCTGTGATTTCAAGAGAGTGAGCATGTATAATCCATCCTTTAAAGCTGTTGGACGTACTGTGATGTTCTTGGCCTGAGGGCAGATTTCCAATGCCTGCTGGTTGATCAACGGAGTATCATCATCCGACCCGAGTCCAGCAGTGCCGGCGCGGAAGGGAACGATGCAAAGCCCGGTGGGGAGGGTGAGGAAGTTGGGAGCGTCGGTGCTGTTGCCGAACACCTCGTGGGCTGGGAGAGTGCGGTTAGCCGCGAGCTATGTGTAAAGTAGGGTAAGCACGGTATCACAGTGAGCAGGAAGCGAGAATAAGAGGCTGACCCCGACGCTAATGGGCTGTCCGGAAGTCGAGTTGGTATCATCGGCGCGGATGGCAAGGCCGGATACCATGCTCGAGGCAGCGAGGACGAGAGCAGCGGAGATGAAGCGGGTGCCGAACATATTTGTGATGTTTAGATATAGATAGAGAACAAAGAGTGTATGTGCTGAAGTGTCGAAAGGAGGTTTGAGAGGTTACTCGAAGAGGAAGAGACTGAACTGAATGATTTGTTGGTCTCCACTAGCCCCGCCGTTCGATCCTTATATAGCGCAGAACAAGCTCATAGGCTTCGTAAGCATACCGTATGTGCTTCGACTGTGAAATGTCAAGGCGACTGCGCACTCGGCTCTGGACTTTGTCTCGTTATGCGCTATGTCAAGTCAGTCCAGCCCGATTAAGGAAATGTTGGGTAGGAATAAGGAATTGCAGCCCCGTCGGGTGGTTCTATTTTTCGATCATTTGAATATAGATGACTGCGGGTTGCCGTAGCGGAGGAGTACAAGCAAGTGCAAGCACTATGAGAGAATATAGGCAACGAGGTTATGCGCCTATTTCCCGTAGTATATCTTTCAATGTGGGAACACTGATACGGAGACGAGATTGAGTGCTGAGAACTACATGCCAGTGGGGCTAACTGTCTTTACTCGAGTCTGCCTGGATGAAATGTCGCCTAAGGTGCCGCCTAATATATTAGGCAGTAATTATGTATAGGGACTGTGTGTCTTGTAGAAGTACGTAGCTGGTCGCCTTCACTATACTAATTAAAGGTCACGGAGGCTGGGCAGCTGCGGACGGGTTTGATTAGGAGGGGAAGATCTGAAAACAGACGGCCAAATGAGGCGGCCGTGTTTAGATACCTAGATTCTTTGACTGATTCATAGTGACCGTTCGTGATAATTTGAATCAGCGATGCATCTCGGAAGTCAGACTTTTTAGGTCACCCTCGACGCGCTTGATAATGAGCCGGTGAGCTGCGCATCTGCCTCCGTGTGAGTATTCCACCAGATCTGGATCATAAAGGTTCATCTATCGAGATCCCCTCGTACAGGTGGTTTAGCCTAAACTAATCTCGATCGCTTTCATTATGCGTAATTACTCACGGCACCGAAAAAATCCAATCCATAAATGCGGCGATCAAGCATGACGGTCACATGACTCCACGCGCTAAGGCACGTGACGTTGGATCGTGGCGGCTCGAATCCAACTTCCCTGCAACTTCGTCAGCTTCACCGTCCCGATCCTGTTCCTCTCTTGCCTTTTCCTTCCCCTAACGTTAATTGCACTTGAATTTTATTCGGTTAAAAGCGTACTAGTCTATCATGGTCGGTGGCTTATCATGTGGTGGCAGAGGCTGGGAACTGATCCGAGATTGTTGTTGGTGGGATAGGTTAACCCTGCTGCGTTCCGTAAAATCGTGAAGGAGATTAACCAGCTCCGAACCGAGCCTCCTGAGGGTATTAGGATCAGGACTAATGAGGAGAATATGCTGGATGTGACTGGGATCATTGCTGGACCTGGTTCGTTACCCTTACTTCTCAAGTTCAACGCTCCTGCTGACCATCTTGCTCCTACTTTTGTATTGACTTTGCCTTGAATAGAGGGCACACCCTATGCAGGAGGCTATTTCCAGGTCCGATTCAATTTCACGGACGAGTTCCCTGCTGCCCCGCCGCGCGCCACGATGATTACCAAAATCTTCCACCCCAACGTATCCCGTGCGGGCGAGATTTGTGTAAACACTCTCAAAAAGGATTGGAAACCGACATACGGGCTCGGGCACATCCTAGTAACGATCAAGTGTCTCTTGATCTATCCCAATGCGGAGAGTGCGCTCGATGAAGAGTCAGGGAAGCTTTTGTTGGAGGATTGGGAAGAGTTCTGTGGGAGGGCGAGGATGTGGACCTCGGTACATGCTACGCCTAAGGTGTGTTTGGAGTTGTGTGGCTGAATTTTGTGTGTGGGATCTGACTTTTTGCTTTTGTAGACGCCGCCGGTTGAGTTCAACACCCCTGCTGCATCAACATCATCTTCATCAAAGAGCGTACCCGCATCCTCTCCTGCGGCGCCCGCGCAACCTGCCGTGGCTACAGCACCCGTGGCCGCGACGACACTCAAGTCTAAACTGGACCCATCCGCCGTATCGCCCGCAGCGATTACTCAATCACCACTCCAGCCATCTACGGCTAATAATGCCGTACCCAACCTCGCCGCCATATCCGGAAAGACCGCCGGAGGCACTGAGAACGGCAACGGCCCAGACGTCGTCATGCTCACCTCCAGTACAGGGGATGTGGCGAAGAAAGAAGCGACGACTGCTGCGACGAAGACCAAGCGAGCCGCTACTGGGGGAGTCGAGAAGAAGAAGAAGGCTCTTAAAAGGCTGTGAGCTAGGCTGTGTTGCATCTGGTGGCCTCGTTCTTTTTCTTGTTGCTGTCTGAGTGTACACGGAACAGGACTCTTCTCTTGCTGTGGTTCTACATGTTGTTTTCTCGGTTTGTTAATCATTGTCATTATGCATGTTTTGCTAGTATAGTTCTCTCGTTGAAATACTTATGTGTTACCACCAATCTTTGCGGGAGCTTCGAGAACGATTGTTGGCTTTGGTTCAAGGGGGAAATAGTTTATTGATAATGAGGATTATAAACATAATACATGTAACGTTCATAAAAACTGAAACTGTAAACCCAATTAGTATACCGTATACTAGATATATCAGAAGAGGTCGAAACTTACAGTGCCAGATGCGATTCGTAGATCTGCCTGAGTGAGGTACTCCCCGTCCTGCCCAGATCCAATATTTCGCAGAGCCTCAGCCGGCTTGATGCAGACAAACTGGCCCACCCCGCTCAGTTTGTCAGTTCCATCATCTACTGCAGTCCAGTAGAAAATCCGGCGAATGCCAGCCCATCGACACCACAGGAGACAACGCGTACAAGGGCGAGCAGAGCCGACCGGAATAGCGTATCGGTCATCCTCCTCCGGACTAGACCCCGGGTCAGAGGTTGCGGAGCCTCGTGGGGACGAATGAGGGAGCCGGATTCGAGCTACATAGATATCTGCACCATTTGTTCGAGTGTTGCGGAGTACGGTATGGGAGCACGGCGAGAATGAATCAGCAAAGGTGTTGGATCCGGGTTTCTCGTGGGTCTTGTTCTTGTTCTCGTTCTGGTTTGACTGTTAAAACCAGATTGTTGGGTTTAAATGAGCTGATCGAGGGAGAGTAATTAGACGCACCTTTGGCTTGTTGTTGCGTATCTTCCGGTTTTTGATATTCTTGTGGGAGGTGTTCAAAGTGAGAGCCTGGTTGAACCTGTGACTTGAAACTGGGAGTCATGCCAGTGGCGGATAAGATACTATGCATCTCTGCGTGCACTATGGTAGTGAAGTTATTTAGAAAATGGTCGTGGCTGGTATTCGTGCGGATGACTCACTTGATATGGGCTTTCGTCCCAACTGCTTGCAACTCCCATCATAATGCGTTCTTCAAAGCGAAAATTTCTTAGTATAAAGAATGGGTTATATGAAACAACTTACCTCTGGTGGTTGTGTCCCCGCGCTATAATCTTTCCACCCTTGACAAGCACAGCGCCCAACATAAAACTCATCGTACTCTTCTCAGCAGCCTGCACACACTGATCCAGATAAAACTGTGCCTTGGAACTCTGCATCTTTGTTGAATTTGATACTAGAAATAGATTTCTCGCAAGTGGTCGGTAGAGTCAGAAGGAAGATTCGTTTGCACATGTGTACCCGGGTTCTATCATCGGCTCGATTGAATCTGATCAAAATTTGAGATTAATTTTTAAGTGAACCCTGGACCGCAAGAGCCCTCACTTTCACTACTCCACCACACCATCCACTATGGCCTCCATCGGAACTCTCTACACCATCGACGCTCAGCCTCATTCTAAGCGCGTAAGTCACATCCTTGGTGTATGCGCGATATGATGTTCAGCTAGGTGTTAGATCCGCGCAACTGCAGCCATCGCTGGGGTCAAGCTCGACGAGCCTGTCGGATATGTCCACTTCGAGACGAACAAGACTCCCGAGTACAAGGCAAAGTTCGCCTCGGGCAAGATCCCTGCGCTCGAGACGACCGATGGGTTCCGTCTGTTCGAGGGAAGCGCGATCGCTCGCTATGGTGCGCCACAACTGATCTATCTCCCATCCTGATAATTAGCTGATTTCTTGTGCCTTGCAGTCGCTTCACTCGCTCCCAACTCTGGTTTGCTCGGAACATCCCCGACGGATGCCGCGCTCGTTGACCAGTGGGTGTCATTCATTGACAGCGAGGTCGCTGGGCGCGCGCAGATCTTGCACGGCATGCTGCGCGGCCACATCCCATTCTTCAAGCCATTGGACACCCTTTCCCGCGAGAAGCTTGCGATTTCGTACGAGACTTTGAATACCCACCTCACCCACAACACCTTCCTCCTTCCTACCAACCGTCTCTCTCTCGCCGATATCTCATTCGCGGCCGTCTTTAAAGGCCTGTTCGAGTTCACCCTTGACAAGAAGCTGCGCGAGCAATTCCCCGCTCTCGTCCGTTTGTACGAGACAGTCGTGAACCAGCCCGCGATCAAGCCCATCTTTGGCGAGACCAACTACATCGAGACCGCGACCCAGTACGTAGCACCAAAGAAGGAGAAGGCCCCTGCTCCCCCTGCAGCTGCTGCTGCTCTTAAGGCGCCCAAGGAGAAGAAGCCCGCTGAGAAGGACGATGATGATGATGAGCCCCTCGTCCCCGCTGAGCCCAAGGCTAAGAACCCGCTCGACGATCTCCCCAAGAGCAACTTCAACCTTGAGGACTGGAAGCGCGCGTACTCCAACATGGACACCCGCGGCGACAACGGTTCCTTGAAGTGGTTCTACGAGAAGTGAGTCATTGAGCAGATGAGTAAGCCGGAGATGACTGACCGTGTCGGTCTACAGGTTCGACGCTGAGGGCTTCTCGATCTGGAGGGTCGACTTCAAGTACAACGAGGAGTTGACGCAGGTCTTCATGTCCTCCAACCAGATCGGCGGGTTCTTCAACCGTTTGGAGGCGTCGAGGAAGTACCTGTTCGGGTCCGTCGGTGTTCTCGGAGAGGCCAACAACTCGCGCATTGCGGGTGCACTCATCCTCCGTGGCTTGGACCACAAGGTGAGATCTTGACGATTGGTTCTAGCCACGCATATACTGACAATATTGGCAGCCCGTTGTTGATGTCGCTCCTGATTGGGAGTCGTACGAGTACAAGAAGATCGACCTCTCGAACGAGGAGGACAAGAAGTTCTTCGAGGGCGCGATGGCTTGGGATCTTGAGATCGATGGCAAGAAGTGGGCCGACGGCAAGAACGTGAGTCAATCCAGTCTGTTTCCTTGGTCAATGCTGATGTGTTGTGTTGCGTTGATAGTTCAAGTAAATTTCCGGCCATATCATTATCAAAACTACTTGACTGAACCTGATTGATGTTGAAATGTGGATCTGTAGTGATGAAGTACAATGCAGTTATATAGATTAAACCGTACGATATTGCGATCGGGGAGAAGTGGAGCGCTAAATGATTAGGGAATAACCTCAAGTACTCGCCCTTCCTGACGCATGTTGAAGTAAACTTAATAACGAAGGGTCTCCGTCTTTCGTGGTCTCGTATTCCATCTAGAGCATCGGTCCCGGCTCGTATTTTTGATTTAAAGTTACCAGTTGGTGGGCATGATCGAGGCTGACATTTAGGAGCAATTCGGGTCAAATTAAAATGTCAACGACGGTGATACGGTCCGATATCTGCTATCAATTAGACGGCCATCTCGAGTTTATCTTGCAATGAGTATAGTTTAGTGGGCACGAGGTGAGCCGCAGTCTGGTAGTTGTCCACCGAAATCGCCGATATATGCATCAGTGGCGATTTCAAACAAAGACTCGTTGAGGCGAACGGGGCTCGTTATTCGGTATCATACAAGATTGTGGGGAAACATAGGTAACTGTATAATAGATAGAATAATTCATGGGCACCCGTTTTCCTCGACTGCATCACGCTTGCCTTATCAAATGTCCTTCAAGATTTTGTGCGTCCGCCTCGGGTTGTTCTGCGCTGGTTCAGCTAGCAGTGTGCTCTGAGGAATATGGCGAGGTGTCCCGTAGCACTTTGATACAATCGTTCAACTTTTTGAATTCCTGGTAGTAGCTCGGTGGGTATGGGGTAGTTATTAATTGGAGGTTGGGCGCCACCGACAATATGAACCTAAGTCATGAAATAATAAAAGTTAGCATCGTCAGTACAACACACAAACCATTGCCTACTTTGAATAACCCTGCGCCAATTTATCACGCAAATGGATCAAAGTTGGAGGGCGGGCAACTTTCAGAATGTGTAACGTCTTAGAGGCCGAAATTGTCAACTCCGGGCTGGGACCTCCTGGTGGAATGTTGTCCCATTCAAACTCTACGTCTAGATCCTCTAACCGGGGAAACCTGGAGAACCAAACGAATTCTTGAATGTCAATGGCCCAGCCTTTGAGTCGTAAATGGCGCAGCAGCGGGAACCCTTCGGCTAAAATCGAGCAGAACTTGGCAGGGGGATCGAGATCAAAATGCTCTAAAGTGAGCGATTTGAGGGAAAGCATAAATAGAGACTTCAATTCTTCCGGCTCCACGCAGACAGCGTTCAAACGTTCAATGCCCAGTATCTCGATGTCGGGGCTGTTACGAGCGATATCCGAGAACACGAATGGAGGATCGAGATTCTCCACGGATGTGTCCAAGATAATAGAAACGGACGTTAGCCGCCCAACAAGTCGAGCTCGGACCAATTCGTATAGTCGATGGTCAGATGCCTCAGTGTGGGGAATAAGTTGGGAGGTAGATCGGGACTTTCGAGCAATGGTTTGATTTGGTCGCTACCACGAAGATTGAGTCTCTCAAGTCGCGGTAGTTTGCCGACGGCTTTAAATGCCACGGGCGTCAAGACTGTCTTTTCTGTTGTTAAAGAAACGAGGTTATGAGCGTGAAGCAGGTGTTCATAGGCCAGTGCGTTGACTCCGGGATTCGGCAAGCCGAACGCTTCCAGGAGCGGGCAACGTTGTACGATCTGGCTGGTTAGCTCGATAAAGTCTAAGGAGTTCATACAGCGCGGATGGGGACTCAAGTAGCCTAGATTATCAATGCTTCTCAAGCTAGGCGAGAGAAAAATCCTGAGCCAGCGGGACAAGTTTTCAAGTACCAGCGGGTTATGATAGTTCCAAGAGAGATGTGTCAGGTTTGGGAGCAGAAAATGCTGAGAAGAATACGACAGTAGGGCGCCCCAAGTTTCATCGTCATATCTACAACCCAATGGTTCGTTGAGCTCAAGTTGTTTGATTAGTGGCGCGTATATGTGAAATCGACTGAGACTAGAAGCATTCATGTCTGTTATTTTCTGCATAAGTCATCCAACAATATTATCAGTGGTGTAGTCAAAGTTCGAGCAGTAAAAGTCTCACAAGCTCCGTTTTGACAGGTCCACCGGTCGTAGTAACTAACACCTCGGTTTGTGGTATCAGACTTAAGATATGGGTTGCCCCCCGAACCTGGTACCAAATATGGTCTATAGAGCCATTGAAGCAGCAACGAGAGGTGCGCCCAAAATGAACGCAGTCCCTACGGGGTAACAAACTTGAGATTAGGTGGACTAGCTCAGGTAGGTCCCAGACACGATTCGACATAGCAGGATCCACAACAAATCGTGAGGGCAGTCACCAGTTGTCGAAGCTTCGTTAATCTACGGCTCGCACGCGATGGTTGGTAGAGGAGAGTGTGATGGAGGAGAGTAGGGGCTGTGGAGGCCCTGAGTCTCGTTCGGATCAGGGGACAAACATATGCATACACCCCCTTTCACCCCTCCCTCCAGATGCTTAGATCATGATTACAGAGGTGCTTTCAGAAGTGAGTTTATGTACGAGTGTCGCATAAGGGAGATAGCCGGTTGTACTCTTTGTCATCGTGAAACGCCGTTCATAGCTGCTTGCGGGCGTCCTGTGGGTATCATCTATAAAGTGTGCAAACCCTCGTGGGCGTGCGGGACTCCACGGGCCCAGTGAGCCTCCTTCAGTACGCGGGGCTTGTTAATCGGTCTATTTAGTTCCCCTGATAAGCTCCTCAAGGTAGCTCAGCAATCCTTAGTTGAACTTTGAGGCAACTTATTATCATTAGACTCAACGTGTTTCGGATTAGATGTGATCAGTTTTTGGATATAATCGAGGCGATAACTTAAGGACGGACTGTGAGTAAGATCGATGGCGGCCGTACTGTATCTTTGACCGCAAAGCATCTCGACGTCTGTTATTCACGAGATGGCTATCTCAAGTCTACATACATTGAGTATAGTTTGGAAGACACGAGGTGAGTTGTGTGATGCCTAAACCTTTGTTATAGGCCTCGCGAGGGACGGTGGCCATTTTGGAGACGAGGTTTGCCAACGCGGTCGAATCCAACCAAGCAGTTCTTATACTACGTTTATCGTGAGTTTTTGGGTACCTAACATAGTACTTACAATAGCTATAAGGAAAGGAATACTGTCGGGGGAGTAGATAACCAGGTTGAATACTTGCGTTAAGCTAAAGACTGAGGTTTATAGAAATCAGATTGGGACATGTTACAGAGCAAAATGCGTTAGCTGGCTGCAAACCTCGCTCGAGTCATTTTGCGAGGGCACAGCCTGCGGCATGCTTTGAAGGGGCTGACGCTGACTTGTCTCCCGCCCGTTTGATCCAGTTGTTTAGCTCCTGATAACCGCCGTGGCCCTCAAAGCGAGGGAGAGGTACCACGGATTGGAGGTTAGGCGCAGTTGTCGACATGAATCTAGCATGTAGAGTAAGAGATGGCAATGTGGGTGTAATACGTATCGGATGCTTACCCTGAGTAATACTGCAGCTCTTCATTGCACAAGTAGGGAGGAAGATTACACTCGAGGATACGCAACTTCTCAGATATAAGGGCTGGCCCCGGACAGGGCTCTTCTGGTGGAAAGGGTCGCCAGTCGAACTCTACGGCCAGATGCTCTAGCTGAGGGAATCTAGAGAACCAAGGAAATTCTCGATATCTGATGGTCCACCTTAAGAGTTGTAGATGACGCAGCAGAGGTAATGTCTCGCTTAAAATGGAGCAAAACTTGGAGAGAGAACCGAGCTCAATCCCACTTAAACTTAGTGAGTTAAGTGAGAGGAGGGACAGAGGCTTGAATTGCTCTAATGCAATATAGATGGTACCCAGACTCTTAGTAGTAACAGTGAGTGTGTCGACATCGGGGCTGTTATGAGCAATATCTGAAAACGCAGGCGGAGAATTGTGGATTCCGTATGACTCCAAGTAGATACCAATGGACCTTATCCGCCCGACGAGTGGTTTCAAGTCCCAGATTTCTTTGATCTCAGACCAGTTTGTGTAGTCAATGTGTAATTGTCTCAGAGCAGGGAACAGGCTGAGAGGCAGATCGGGGACTTTGATCGAGAGACTGGTCAGGCTGTCACCAGCGAGGTTGAGCCGCTCAAGCCGCGGGAGCCTGCCGATGGCTTTCAATGCCACGGGCGTGAAGACTGTTTTCTTCGATGTCGTAATTGAAATCATGTTTTGCGCCTGGATCAGGTATTCGTAGGCTAGTGCGTTGTCGCCGGAGCGGGGAAGAGCAAACTCTTCCAGAAGCGGACAACGATGGATGATCTGACTGATCAGTGCAGTAAATTCCGAAGAGCTCACGCGGGAACCAAAGCTCGGAATGTCGATGGTTCTCAGGCTAGGCGAGAGGAAAATCCTGAGTAAGCGAGATTGGTTGTTCTCTGATGTCGACCAGCCATAATAGTTCCAAGAGAGGAACGTCAGGTTTGGCAGCAGAGGATGTTTAGACGAATACGACAGCAGTATGTCCCAAGCATCATCATGATATTTTTGATCTGGTTGCCCACCAAGCTCAAGTTGTTTGATTAATGGGGCGTATATGTGGAATCGGCTGAGACTAGAGTTGCTTAGGTCCGTTATTTTCTACACGAAAACACCAAGAACGCATTTAGCGGTAAAACCTGGCACAACCGGTAGAAGTCTCACAGGCTCCGTTCTGATATGTCGGCTAGTTGTCATAACACACATTTCGATTTGCGGTATTAGCCTCAAGATGTGAGCTGCTCCTCGGACCTGGTGCCACGCATAACCTATAGAGCTATTGAAGCAACGGCGAGAGGTGCGAGCAAAACGAACGCAGTCACCGCGTGACAACCAGCCCGAGATTAGGAGAACAAGCTCGGGTATATCCCAAACACGACTTCGCACGGTTGGATACATAGTGAGAGTGTTCGTAAGACTACCCAGCAGTCGGCTTGGTCCTTTTAATCTATGATTTATAGGTGGTAGGTGACAGATGGCCAAGGCGATGTGACCGCCAGAAGCTTTCTTCGTGAATTTAGGCGCCGGGGATAAGCGCCCATTCCCAACTCAAGCGACTCGCGGCGGCGCGAGGATGACCGAGAGAGGGAGAGAGGAAGAGAGAGGGGGAAGGTTATGCCACGTGGAGGTTAGAATCGTTCGAGGGGCGTTGAGGATGTTCGACATCGTTCTTGATGGGTCTTGGGAGTGTTTTTAGATATTTCCCGTGAGTTAGTGTATACGTATCCGAAGCTTGACTTGTTCCATGCTACACACCACATTTATTGTGGCGCAGGCCTCGCCGAATCATTCTAGCCAGAGTAATCGAGGAATATGCAATGAATTACTTGTACTAGCAGGTACGAAACGACAATAGCATGTGTCAACACAGGAGCGAGCGAGATTTAAATCCGAGACCGGCAGCGGGAAGCAAAGAATATGCCGCGTGGCCGTTCTACGTCCAAGCGGTTGAAGAAAAGCAATGGCGGGTACGCTTAGTACTTGCCGCTCTTGATGCCCTTGTAGTTGTAGATCTTGCCAGCGCTGCCGCCAGTGACGGTGAGCCCAGTCCAGTCCCAAGTGCCTAAATGGGGAAAGAAAGTGAGTTTGAGTGGGATGATGCTAGCTAGGAGTGGTGAACGAACCAGTGCATTTAGAGCCGCAGTTGACGTTTACACGCTGGGCACCGCTGACAACAGCAATGTTGTTGGTACCAGTGAAGGCAATGTTCTAACCGCAAGCCGTAAGCACCCGTTCACCACCACCAGATTCATCAGGTCGCTACTCACCGACATCGCGACGTTGTTGCCGACCTTGCCAAGGGTGCTCGGGTACGACTGGTCAACGATAATACCGTACTTCTTCGTTCCAGTCGCAGTGTTGCCCGAGAACGTCACGTCCGAAACCGAGGCGCTAGTCGCGTCGGACTTAGTCTTGATACGAAGAGCCTGGTCGTTGTTGACAATCTTGTTGTTGAGGATTTGGACGTTCTTGACGGTCGCACCGGTAGAGACGGAGCCGATGGAAATGCCGTGTCCGCCGGTGCAGGTGTTGCGCTGGAAGATGATGTTGGTGCCTTTGTTAAGGGCGAGGCAATCATCTTGGTTGGAGATGGTGCTATCCTCGATGGTCAGGTTGTCGGTTGAGACGTCGAATCCGTCGCTGAAATTGGAGTGCTGTAAGTCAAATTCGTTGATTTCGCGTTCAAGTTTCCGATGCTTACGTGTTATGGCCAGCAGCCTTACTGCCAGACTTGCTGTTCTTGGCATTACCAGCGGCTAGGAGAGTGCGCAGTGAGCATGCGCGCATATAGCAAGGATGGGGTGTGCTTACAGTTGTCGATGGTCAACTTGGACATAACCAGAGCCGCAGGGTTGGACACACTGTACGTATGTGCAGGCGAGTTGAGAACCTTGACGTTGGTGTACGTGCCCGACATCTTGATCTTCATCATGGGGTGGGGCTTGGTCACGCCGCCATTGCCTCCCTGGCCATCCCAGTAAGAGGCGCCCTGGCCGTCAAAGGTGTGGCCGTTGCCGTTGACTATAGGCACCTCAACGTTAGTCTCTACGCGAACCCGAGAAAAAACGGTGATGCTTACAAACGATCTTAGTACCAGAGACGGAGAAGAGAGGGCCGGCCCAGTTGGCGACGCCAAACTTGACATCTCCGAGCATGTTTACGGTGGTGCCGGAAAGGAGGGAGAGTGCGAAGGTCTTGCCAGCAGGGACGGTGAACGCCTTGATATTAATCTGTTGCAGGCGCATATATTAGCTCCTTATTGGGTTGAACAACAAGGCAGGGGCCAACTTACGGTGGTACACTTTTGCGCGGCCGCCACATCGTTCAAGGAGGCGATGGTACCAGTGCAACGCTTGCCGGCAGGGGCAGCAGCGACGAGAGCCGGGATAGCGAGGAGAGCGAAAGTAAAGCGCATTGCGATGGATAAAGGTGAGTAGTTAGAGAATGTGGGTAATCCTGACAAGGACGGGTGGAACAAGAACAAGAGGCGAGATGAGAAAGAAAGAAAGAAGCCGGTTTTAGTTTTCTACCTTCCGTCTCAAACGGTGTTTTATACTCTACGCGCATGGTACGGTCCCAGGCTTGGTTGTTCGGGCCGTTGAAATGAATCTCCAAAAATAAATGCCATAATTGCCAAGACTCATAACATACGCGTGGCCCACGCGTCCCCCCCACCTCTCATATGCTGTCACAGTTTTACTTCGCGACCGCCGATTTTCGCCCTAAATTAAGGTCTCGCCCGGTACTCGCTCTACAGATGTTGCCGAACATGTCTATTTCATTGAGAATTGTTACCGGGTCTCATCAACGGTTATTAGTAAAACGTCATTAAAAGCCCCGTCCACGCGACAACAACGTTTGTTCGGCTATACGAGGTGACTGGGGTAACCAAGACACATTGTGGTAACAGGGCGCACCGCGATATTGCAGAATCAGAATCCTCCAGAATGCTGTAATAAAACTTGCTCATTCGTCACTCGATCTGAGTCTTATCGGTAGGATCCCTGCGATCCCAATGCTCGGGAGGCCGGCCTGCATCGTAACCGCATGTATGCGGGGGTACGTTACCTAGGCTGTGGACATTTCTTCCGATTTCGCACCCAACTTCGGTTTAAGCTCACATGTTCCACGTTTAACCTACAACATTCTATCCCTATTAGTATCTCTACAAGCCGTATCACAACCTAAAACTACCCGTAGGAACAGTAGCCCGGTCTGTCTATTCCGCCGCACTCAATGACATTCCTGACATAGTACACCGTTTCGGGGGCGGATTAGCGAGCTCGTCTTCGCGGATGAGGTAGGTATTCGCATAGAGAAACCGAGATCAAGTTTTTATAAAGATCAAACTGGGTAAACTTATATCGATCGAATTTTAGTATAGTTGATCCAGTTGATCGCATTCTACAAAGAAATACATCGGTGTGTGTCTTCCTTCACCGCGCTGTCTTTGTCTCTTTAGACGTTCATTATGTTTGCGTCGGTCCACGTCGTAAATACGCTATGTTGGCTAGTTACAGACTGGGCTCTAGCTCCATCGTGGTGTTTTGACGAGTATTATGCCCTATGGGGATCGATGACGAGCCTTTTCGCAGCCGGTTAATCCAGCCGTTCAACTCTCCGTAACTTTCGTAAGCCTCGAATCCTCGAACAGCCTTTACAGATTGCAGGTTGGGTGCAACTGCCAATAGGAGCCTAGGTCGTAGAATGAGGGTTGGTAACATCGGTGCAGCGCATATAACTATGCTTACTTTGAGTAGTCCCATATCGGACCAGTGTGCGCTAAACTATCCCATTGCCAGGGGGAGCGACCACATTCGAGGGTGTGCAACGTGTCGATCGTGGAAATGGGATCTTCCGGATTGGAATGATTTGGTGAAGGGAGCTGCCAGTCGAAAGTCACAGCCAGATGCTCCAGCCGGGGGAACTTAGAGAACCAGTGGAGTTTTTGGAGATCAATGGTACAGGTCAGGAGCCGTAGTTGGCGTAGAAGGGACAACGTGTTGCCTAAAATTGGACAGAAATTTCCCGGAGGGCCAAGATCAATTCCAGATAAAGTAAGCGTGTTGAGGAGGAGCAAAGATAGAGGATTCAACTCCTCTGGTGCCATAGGTAAGGAAAGCGAAGACTCAATGGTGAGTGTGTCGAGGTCAGGACTGTTACGAGCAATATCCGAAAACATAGGTGGAGAATGACGGTGCTCCGGAGATCCGTCCAAGCGGATTACAGCGGACCTTAGCCGCCCAACAAGTAGTTTTAAACCCCAGATTCTTTTGACCTCGGGCCAATCAGTGAAGTTGATAGACAGATGTTTGAGTGCAGGAAACAAGTCAAGAGGTAGATCAGAGCCGCTGATAGGTGGATAAGCGTGGTCAACAATGCGGAGATCGAGCCTCTCGAGGCGCGGCAATTCACCGATGGATTTCAACCCTACGGGCGTCAAGACCGTCTTTTCAGTTGTCAACGAGATAAGGTTTTGAGCGTGGACCAGGTACTTGCAGGCCAGTGCACAGGCACCAGGATCCGGCAGGACAAAGGTCTCTAAGAGGGGGCAGCGTTGGACAATTTGGTTCGTTAACTCGGCAAATTCCAAGCGGCTCATGCGGAGCGGGTTTCTATCTCGATGGATCGGAGTGTGGATTGTTCTTAAGTTAGGCGAGAGAAAAATCCTGAGCCAGCGTGATGGGTTTTTTGGCGCCTCCAAAGTACAATAGAGCCAATAGAGTTTCATCAGGTTTGGCAGCAGAGGGTGCGTTGAAGAGTACGACAGCAAGGTGTTCCAGGTTTCTTCGTCGTATCCGGGGGGCCAAGGTTCTTCAAGGTAAAGGTGTTTAATTAACGGCGCGTATATATGAAAACGGCTAGAACTAGAGACGTTCAGATCCATTATCCTCTACATTAACCACCCAACCATGCGATTAGCGGTGTAGTTAGAGTGAAAGCGGGGAGAGTCTCACAAGCCCCATCCTACCAGCCCCGTTGGTCGCTACAATGGGTGCCTTGATTTCTGGCAATAGTTGCAATATGAGATGCGCTCCACGAATTGTGTGCCATACGGAACCTACGGAGCCATCGAAGCAACGATGAGAGGCGCGGGCGAAATGAACACGGTCTTTGCGAGGTAACCAGCTTGAGATGAGTTGGACTAGCTCAGGGATATCCCAGACGGGGTTTTGCACAGTAGAGCTCATCGGAGAAAAAATGTTTGTAAGTCCCACCAGTCGTCGGGGTCCTTCCAATCTGCGGTGGATGGTGGGTGGGTGAGAAAAGTATGATGAACGTGGCTGTGTAGGTGGCTGAGCCTTCGGCTTACCAAGAACCAATATCTATTTTGGGCGGTTGCTGACCCAGCCCATAAATAACCGACACCAGTGTTGATCCATGTGATTGCATTTTGTACAGAATACTACAATACAACGGTGTGTGATTTCCTTGGTCGCGCTGTGTTCGTCCCTTTCTACGTTCACACCACAGCCAAACCATGTTGGCTTGTTATACACTGGGCTCGAGCCCTTTCGTGGTGGATTGATGAACAGTGTGCCCCACAATGACAGACGATGATTTTTGTCGCAGCCGGTTAATACATCTGTTTAAATCTCCATCATTCCCGTAGGTGTCGAACTCTGGGATAAACTTTATGGATTGGAGGTTGGGTGCTACTGTTAACAAGAGTCTTGGTCGCAAAACCCAAATTAGCAACGGCAGCGCAACATATATACCTTTACTTACTTTGACCAGAGTTGTATCGCTTCACCCTGTAAATAACTATTCCAGGGAGGGCGGCCACCCCCGAGGGTCCGCAGAGTCTCCAGCTTCGATATTGGCTCTCCTGGGCTAGGATACCCCAGTGAAGGGAGCTCCCAGTCGAAATTTACAGTCAGATATTCAAGCTGAGGGAATTTAGAGAACCAGTGGAGTTCTCGAAAGTCAGTGGTACAAACTCCGCAAATGCAGGTGGCGTAGGAGGGGGAACATTTCCCCTAAAATCGGACAAAATTTTGCCGGAGGACCGAACTCGAGCCCGTACAGAATAAGTGTGTTGAGTGGGAGTGGGGACAGAGGCATTAATTCCTCTGGTGCCATAGCAATGGTGGACATATGCCAAATAGAGAGCTCGTTAATGTTGGGGCTGTTGCGAGCAATATCTGAAAACGCGGGTGAAGGCTCGTGAGGCTCCACTGATGGTTCCAGGATGAAAGCAGCAAACGTTAGCCGCCCGAAAAGCGGTTTTAACCCCCAAATCTTTTTGATTTCGGGCCAATTGGTGAAGTCAACGTACAAAAATTTGAGCGTAGGGAATAAGTCAAGGGGTAGATCGGAGCCTCTAGTCGATGAGCTGTTAGGAGCACGGAGATTGAGTATCTCTAATTGTGACAGTTTACCAATGGCCTTCAACACTACAGGCGTCAAGACCATTTTGTCTGCCGTCAATGAGGCAAGGTTTCGGGCACGGATCAGATGTTCACAGGCTACTGTAGTGTCACCAAGATCCTGCAGGGCAAAGTCCTCCAGGCGAGGGCAACGTTGAAGGATTTCGTTGGTTAAGTCAGCAAATTCCGAAGGGCTAACGTGGGTTGGATACATTCCCGGATGACTCAGAGTATTAATGACTCTCAAGCCATGCGAGAGAAATATCCTAAGCCAGAGCGATGGATTTTCTGATACCGCCGAGCCATCATAGTGCCAATAGAGGCTCGTTAGTTGTGGTAGCAGCGGTTGCTTAGCTGAATATGATAGCAAGGTGTCCCAGGTTTCTTCGTTGTATCCACCAGTCGATGGTTCAAGATAAAGGCATTTGATTAATGGCGCATATATATGAAAGCGACTGAGACTAGAGGGGTTCAGATCTGTTATCTTCTGTATAAAATCATCCGACGACGCTGTCAGTGGTGTAATTAGAGTACAATTGGAGATATTCTCACAAGCATCATTCTAGTGGTTCCATTGGCCGTTACAACGGTTTCCGGTGGTAGCATTTTCAATACGAGATGCGCTCCTCGAACCTCGTGCCAGATGAAACCTATTGAGCTATGGAAGCAGCGACGAGAGGTGCGGGCATATTGGACGCAATCTTTGCGAGGTAACCAGTTTGAGATTTGTTGGACGAGCTCAGGTATATCCCAGACACGACTTCGCACAGTAAGATGCATAGTGGAAAATATTCGCCAGGCAAGCCACCACTCGCTGAGGCTCTTCCAATATGATTTGGAGGTGATGGTGGCTCAGGATGGTTTGATGGTCGTGGCTGTGGAGGGTTGTTCTTGGGCTTGGGATTGCTGACTCAGCCTATGATAACGGGCAACTGGCGGCTGGCAATGGGTTGCTATGTATTGTATGTACAGTATACTTATGCCGCTCGTATTTTAGCACACTTATTATAATACAGGCGATCGCATTTCGTACAGAATAATCCGTCAGTGCGTGATTCTCTTGATCTCGTTGTGTTCGCTCCTTTAGTTGATCTTAACATTTGTGTTGATTTATACCACATGCGAACCACGTTGACTTGTTACATGCTGGAACCGAACTCTTTTGTGGTAGTCTCTCGGGTAGTGCGCCTGACGGAAACTGATGATGAGTCTTCTCGCAGTCGATGAATCCGGTGGTTCAAGTCTTCGTAAACATCAGCAAAACACCTG